>PVHP010007543.1:0-56744 GCA_004024765.1 Zapus hudsonius
GTCCAGGATACACATTTTGATCTCCCATCTGGTATTTGTCCCAACTGTCAAATCCAACATATTTTTTCCACTGTTTGAACCAGCGACTATCAACTAGATACCAGGTATCCCCCTTCCGGAGCGCGGTCTTCAGCAGCGTGGCGATGTCAGAACGCTGGCTGTCCAGGTCCGCCGCTCCGCCTTCCGCCATCTTCTTCCAGGAAGGATATATTTTGAATTATTGTTTATTTAGGGAGAAATTGCAAATTGTGGGGTTTATTTAAGGAAGATTGGGATCTAGAAAGGAAGGCTGGAGCAGAGTCAAACACATGAGAAGTAGGAAACACTCTGTCATGGGGAAAACACTGTATAGTTTATAGGTTCATTTAAGAAAAATTGAGGGTTTTTTTAGGGGAAGACTTGAGTAGAGCCATAGCATGTGGAGGGGAACTCATAAAGCTCATTTAGGAGAAACTGAGGCTTTCAAGGAGAGATTGGAGTAGAGCCAGAAGCATGTGGAGGATAGAATCTAGAAGCTTGTGTAGGGAGACTTAGGAAAAACACGTGTCATCCGCCTTGTACTTCCCCGTGGAAAAGGAAGGTAAGAGGGCAAATGGCGAGGCTCAAAGAAGAGTTACAGATGGAAAATATTAAAGCAGAAACCAAGAAATTCAGAGGAGAAATGAAAAATAAAGGGAGTTACACTCATGATTACCCTGAGCTTAAAGAAATTACACAGGTAACAGGCCTAGAGTTAGAGAAAGCCACCCACACAGTAGATCTGGAGTGTAAGGGAAATATGTATGTAGTAGATTCAGGGAACAGAGAGAAAATCATACATGTAATTAAAGTGAGAAGCAACTCCAAGGTATAAAACAGAGGCAGAGAATTATTCATATCATAATTCAGAGAATTATTCATATTATAACAGAGGCAAGCAGAGAATTATTCATATCAAGAAACAGTGTTATGCTCTCCAACTCTTACCCTGGGGTAGAGGCCAGACTCATGTGTATCCAAGTAGCACAGGGTAAGGCTGAGAGAATGAGAAAGAGAGAGAGAGAGAGAGAGGGAGAGAGAGAGAGAGGAAGGAGGGGGAAGAAGAAGAAGAGGAGGAGGAGAAAGAAGAGGAAGAAGAGGAAGAGCAGCCTTTATCAGATCAGATTTTTGGTTTGTAGATTTGGAGGGCAGACCAGGGCCAGCCCTCCTGGGCCATCTATCTAGCATGCTAGACTGTGGGCATCAGGGAGCAACTATAGATCAGTCTCAATCAGACATGAGTTCCATTCCTGCCAAGAATTCCTTTTTTTGTGCCAGAGTGAGTGTGTGGTGGCACGTGGGGTGGCATCTCCTGGTTCTCTCTGGGCCTCAGTTTCTAAATGAAATTGCCTAAAAGGAGCTAGCTTTCTCCTTTTCTCCTTCAAGGGTTTTGGCATGTTTGGGGCCTGTGTGCTCAGACCAGGTGAGGGGTGTTGGCTGATTTGGGGCTTCTGAACTCCAGGTGAATGAGAGACTGTGTTTGGGGCCAGTGTGCTCAGGACTGATGAGGTGCCAGCATCCTTGGGGCCTGTACACTCAAACCCAGGGAGAATTGACAGTGTGTTTAGGACCTGGTCCAGCTTGGTGAGGAAATGCTGATTGCAGGCATGTTTGAGACCCTACTCATGGGGCTTCCTACAACTTCTCCAAGCTTGGAGACAACACATCAGACTGGAAAATGCAAACTTCCAAGCCTGTGGCTACAGCCCTAGTGCCCACACGCTCTTGAGGCTGATTGCACAGCAAGGGCCAGCTGTGGGGCAAGCCAGGGAAGTCATCTTCAGGTAAATGTGCTCCCCTTTGGGGGCCCAGAGGTAACTGTTAACAGAAAGCATCCACACAACCTCAGTTCAGAGCAAACTGCCTGTCAGACCTGGGGCTTTGGCCCTGTGCCCCACAGAACCCCAATATGGATCATACTCTAAAGTCCTTAGGCAGTAAATGACACCGGGAGAATTGAGCACTGTGTGGACAGCAAGCAAGCCAAGTAGGCCCTGGAAGTGACACACACAACCAGGACCCTCACTTAGGCCCTGGTCATCCAGCCTAAACAAGTGAGCAGAGAGCCTCCCCACACTCCCCATTAACCAAAGCTGACCAGGTTATACACCTCAGGGGCCACAAGAGGAAGAAGTACCTCACTCTCAACACAAGAGGCCAAAATTTAGATGGGCAAATCCTTGTGCAAAATGAACAATGCAAGACATCAAGTCAACAGATCCCCACCAAGAATACCTAGCTTCTTAGTGGAAGCCTCCAGTGAAAACACAGAGGCTACCCCAGAAATGGAATCTCACAATGGAGACATGTTAAACAAAATAAAATTAATGAGACCACAAACAAGTGTATGTTGGAACTGCAAGAAAATTATCAAAGACCCAACAATTGCATAAATAAAATGCAAGAGACACACCAACACACACACACACACACACACACACACACACACAGCTCTCACTTCTCATCTCAACATATTAGAAGAAAAGCAGAGAGATCTAAACAGATAGATGATTTGAACTTGAGTCAACAAATAGATAACCTTACCAACCAGTGAATCAAGTTTAATGAGAAAATGATCAAATGCAGGCATGAATTCCAAGAAACAAAAAGTCAAACCAGGACCTGAAAATGATCTCAATAGAGGGATTGAAATGATGCAAAAAATACAATGGAGAATAAGAACCAAATAGCCCTCTTTAAAAAGCCTCCCTAGAAAGCCTCACCAACAGAGCAGATCATGTGGAAGACAGAATTTCGGAACTTGAAGACAAGACAGAAGAATTGGATAGGGAGAGACCAAAAACTATGATAAGTTCAAAAATTTGTATGAACAGAATATTGAGGGAATTGTGGAATGCACTAAAAAGACTAAATTTGGATCATGGGCATACAAGAAAGGAAAGAAATATAGGCTAAAGGTATGAAAAAACATCTTCAACAAAATTATTGAAATTATTCCCATCCCTGCAAAAGAGAAACCCAACCAAATACAAGAAATAGACAGAACACCAAATAGATAGAGAAGAAACTCTCCACATTATAGTTAAAATGCCAAACAATGAAAACAAGAAGAGATTGTTAAAAGCAGCAAGAGAAAAATAGAACATTGCACACAAAGGTAAGCCTATCAGAATTTCCTCTGATTTTTCAATGGAAACTAAAAGCCAAAAGGGCTGGAAATGGAGAACTGCAAACCTTGAGGAACCATGAGTGCTACAGCACAAGCATCTATCCCTCAGAAGGTGAAAGGAAAACTTTCCATGATAAAAGCTAGCTCTTTGAAAACTTGAACCCAAAGCCAACCGTACAGAGCCATTCTTCAGGAATACTCCACAGAGAAGAGTCTAACAACCAACCTTTAGAACCTTCAAGAAGGAAAACCAATAACCCAAATTGGGACAGACGCAAAAATGTATATAACTAAACACAACACCAAAACCTGCAAAGCCTTCATTATGACACGAATTAATTTGCACCTCACAGTTATAACTCTAAACATAAATGGTCTGAAACTCCCCAATCAAAAGGCACAGGTTAACTGGCTGGATCAGAAAAATAGATCCATCTATCTGCTATCTATAAGAAACCTACTTCAAGCCGGGCATGGTGTCACACGGCTTTACTCCCAGCACTCTGGAGGCAGAGGTAGGAGGATTGCCATGAGTTAGAGGCCACCCTGAGACTACAGAGTGAATTCCAAGTCAGCCTGGGCTAGAGCAAGACCCTACCTCAAAAAACCAAAAACCAAAAACAAACAAACAAGCAAAAACACTTCACAACCTTCCATGAAATAAGAAGCAAGCCAGTGTGGCTATTCAAATATCTGACAAAATAGACTTCAACTCAAAAGTAATGAAAAGAGACAAAGAAGGCCATTATTTTACTCATCAAAGGAACAATCCAACGAGAGGGTATCACAATCATAAACTTATATGCACCAAACACAGGAACACCATATTTTATAAAGCAAAATCTATGTGATAATAAATCAGAAATAAATGCTAATACCATCATAGTGGGGGACTTCAGTATACTACTATCATCAATATACAGATCATCCAAACAAAAATCAGCAGGGAAACAATGGAGCTTAACAACACAATAGACCAATTCAACCTAACAGATATCTACAGAACATTCTACCCTAATTCCGCAGAATACACATTCTTCACAGCAACTCATGGAACCTTCTCTAACATAGAGCATATATTAGGGCATAAAGCATGCCACCATAAATTCAGGAAAATTGACATCACTCCCTGTATTAATTAATTAATTAATTAATGCTAGAAATCAACAACAAGAGAAACAACAGAAAACATACCAGTTCCTGGAGACTCAACAACTCAGTATAAAACAATGAATGGGCTAAGGAACAAATCAAAACGGAAACTGTAAAATTTCTTGACCTGAATGATAATCAAAACACATCATACCAGAATTTATGTGGCACAAAGAAGATAGTCCTAAAGGGAAAATTCGTAGCACTAAATGCCTTCATAAAGACAGAGAGATCCCAAATTAATAACCATTCACCTAGAAGTATTGAAAAAACAAGAACATTTGGATCCCACGAGCTCCAGATAGAACACAATAATTGATCAGAGCAGAATTTAAAAATTGGAAAGTAAGGAAACAACTCAAAAGACTGATGGAACAAAAAGCTGGTTCTATGGAAAAATAAACAAGATTGATAACCCCTGGCTAATTTGATCAAAAGAAAAAAGAGAATTCCCAAATTAACAAGATCATAAATAAAAATGGAGAGGTCACAATTGATACCAATGAAATTGGAATAATCATCAGGACACACTAACAAAACTTCCACTCCAAAAAGGTGGATAATCTGGAGGAAATGGATGAGTTTCTTGACATATACCACCTACCAAAACTAAACCCAGAGCAGATAAACTTTCTAAATAAACCTATCACTTCCATTGTGATTGAACATGTAATAAAAAAATCTCCAATCAAAAAGAGTTCAGGACATGATGGTTTCTCAGCTGAATTCTACCAAACCTGTATCAAAGAGCTAAAACCACTTTTCTCAAGTTATTTCACATAATTGGTAAAGAGGGAATGCTCCTGAACTCCTTCTATGAAACCAGCATTACTCTGATACCGAAACCAGACAGAGATACAAGAGAAGAAAATTATAGACTAATTTCCCTGATGAACCTAAATGTGAAAAGTTTCCAATAAAATACTTGCATACTGAATATAAGAACTCACCAAAGGGCTGGAGAGATGGCTTAGTGGTTAAGGCACTTGCCTCTAGTGCCTAAGGCCCCTGGTTCAATTCCCCAGTACCCACATACACCAGACCCCCAAGGTGGTGGCCCTGGTGCCCTCTCTCTCTCTCTCTCTCTCTCTCTCTCTCTCTCTCTCTCTCTCTCTCTCTCTCTCTCTCTCTGCTTGAAAATGAATAAATAAAATAAAAAAGAGCTCACAAAAGCATTATCCACTTTGATCAAGCAGGTTTCACTCCAGGGATGGTTCAACATATAGAAATCAATAAATATAATACTTCACGTGCATAAGCAAATACAAGAACCACATAATTATTTGAATAGATTCAGAGAAGGCCTTTGACAACATACAGCATCATTTCATGATCAAAATGTTGGAGAGGGCTGAAGAGATGGCTTAGCGGTTAAAGCATTTGCCTGCAACACAGAGGGACCGGAGTTCAATTCCCCAGTGCCCATATAAAGCCAGACGCACAAGAGGATGCATGTGTCTGGAATTTGTTTGTAGTGGCTTGGAGGCCATGGCATGCCCCCCTTTCTCTGTCTGTCTGTCTCTCTCTTGCTGTCTCTCTTAAATAAATAAAATATTTTTTTAAATGTTGGAGAGACTAGGGATGGAAGGACCATATCACAACATAATAAAGGCTATATATAAAGCACTTAAGGCCCAAATCATACTAAATGGGAAAAACTCCAGGAGTTCCCATTAAGATCAGGAACAAGACAGGGGTGCCCACTCTCACCACTGCTTTTCAACATAATGTAGACATTCTAGCCCAAGCAATAAGACAAAAGAAAGAAATATAGGGAATACAAATCAGAAAGGAAGAAGTCAAACTAGCCCAATTTGCAGATGACATTATTTTATATATAAGTGATACAAAAGACTCCTCCAAAACACTTATACAGCAAAGTGGCAGGATACAAAATCAACACACAAAAACCAGTAGCCTTCCAATACACTAACAACAAGCATATGGAGAAAGAGACCAGTGAGTCTGTCTCATTTTCAACAGCCATAAATAAATAAATATCTTGGAATTTCACTTACCAAGGAATTAAAAGACTTAAACAATGAAAACATAAAAATACCGAGGAAAGCAATCGAGGAGGACACAAGAAGATTGGAAGGAACATAGATAGGAATCTATGTTCATGGATTGGAAGAATCAACCTTGACCATTCTACCAAAAGCAATTTACAGATTCCATGCAATACCTATTAAAATTCCAGCAACTTTCTTCATGGACAAAGTAAAAAAAAAAGTCTCAAAATTTATATTTAACTACTGAAGGCCTCAGATGTCCAAAACTATCCTGAGCAAAAAACAAACAAATAAACAAAAAACCCACTTCAGGAGGTGTATAACCATACCTAACTTCAAATTATACTACAAACCCATAGTAATAAAAACAGTATAGCACTGGGTACAAAAAAAGACATATAAATCAATGGAACAAAATAGAAGATCCAGGGCTAAGTTCAAGTAACTACAGCTACCTGACCTTTCACGAAGGAGCCAACACGGCATGTTCAACAAAGTTGCTGGAGAAATGGGATTTCCACGTGAAGAAAAATGAAACTAGGCCTATCACTTTCTCCATGCAATTCCAAATGGATTAAGGACCTCAATATAACTCTGAAACTCCAAAACAACTGGGAAAAAAATGGGGAGAACCTTTCAAGATATAGGAGTAGGGAAAGACTTGTTAAATAGGACCTCAGTAGTTTAGGAGATTAAACAATCACTCTACCAGTGGGATCTCATGAAGCTAAAAAGCTTTTGTACAGACAAGCCTAGCAAATGAAGCCAACAGACAACGGAGAGAACGGGAGAAAATCCTCGCCAGCTGTACCTCTGACAGAGGCCTAATATCTAGAATCTACAGAGAACTCAAAAAACTAAGCAATAAAAAAAATTAAGCAAACAATCCTCTCAAAAAATGGGAAGGGAATCTTTCTCTTCCACCCCCTCCCCTGCCTGTGTTTTTGGTGTGTGTGTGTGTGTGTGTGTGTGTGTGTGTGTGTGTGTGTGTGTGTGTGTGTGTTGTTGGTGATGGCTTCTTCCTCTCTCTTTTTGGGCCTGTGAAAGGGGGCCAGCCTCTTTTGCCATTATGGAACTTCCCCTGGATCTGTAACTTGAATAAATCCCTTCCTCATATAACTGTGCCTGGTTTGGAGGTTCATCCCAGCAGTGTGTACCTGACTACATCACAGCTCTATTCTCAGCAGCTAGGAACTGGAATCAACCCAGATGCCCATCGGCTGTTGAATCAATAATGAAGACGTGATGCCTTTAGACAATGGAATTCCACTCACCAATAACAAAAGATGAAATAATGAAATCCACAGGAAAATGGGTGGTCTTTGAAAACATGATCCTAATGAGGTCTAAAACAAATGCCGCCTGTTTTCTCTCATATGAGGCTCCTATACTGGACCAGTGGAAGAGCAGTCAATAGGACTATGTGCGTGTAACTAGAATGAGATCAGGAAAAAGAGGGACCAGGGAGTGAATGAAGAGAGGAGGGGTATCCCGACAAGCCAGCAGAGGGAAAGATTACTAGGGTGGGAGAGCAGATAAGGGGTTCAGGGAAAGGGAGGTTGGGTAGGGCAACTACACGAAACTGTAGGCTAAGACGACACAACAGGAACCTTCCTCCTGGAGACCAGCATACCAGACAGAACCCCCTATGAAGGAAAGTGGATGGACCACACTGAAATGCCCAGTAGAAACTGGAGAAATCTTAAGCCTTAAACCATGGGCTTTGGCTTGTGTCTCCCAGGGCCCAATCTGGGTAAACCCTCACAGCGAGCAGTTGGCCAGGTTGATCTTTGTGACTACCAAAAAATGCAGGCCTTTGCCAAGCACTTGGTTACCATTCAAAGCTAAAAGGTAAGAAAGACCCTATTGCTGAAAACTCTACAATCTGCCATCCCGGAATACCAAGAGACGTGGGAACTGAGAGGAAAGCTTGTCCTCACCTGGCAAACTCTCAGGTGCTGGAAACTACTGAGAGATAATGGTTACAAACAGCAAGAATAAACAGGAGACCCTGCAAACCATGCCATCTGCCAGCTAGACAAGCAGTACAAACTCATGCGCACAGCTTGTGCGCTAACCAACCGCCCTCTGGTTGGACATGAGGCCTGCTCAGTGGTAGAGAACTCATAACTGGTACTGGGAACCAAGCCAGTGCCCTATGCTCAGGAAAATCACCCAGAGAGAAGATACCAACTCCCACCAACCCATTTCTGTCTGGGGAGGGAGTTGCCTCTTGTCTCCTACCCAGGAAACATGCCAAATCACTGTCTCCATCCCTGCTGGTTTCAAACTTTCCCCAATGTCTATTTCACTTTCGAAGGTGCTATCTGCACCTTCAAGATGACAATATGAAAAGGAGTGGGGAGGGGGTGACATGGGATGGAGTGTGTGCAGGCTACTGGGCTCAGTACAGGGAAACGGGAGTTTCAAGGAGGTAGGGTCTGGCCCAGGTGATTGTCAGACAAATCAGGTAGCAAAGGGGGCACAGCACCCAGGCATCTCCCACAAGCCTAACCTGCCACCACACTGTGCCCATGGAGGGTGACCTATTAGGTGAAAAGGGAAGACCCCCAGCCACAAGTCCACTGACCACTTGAGGACCACAGGAGCTCTGTGCCAGGAGACTGTTGACTGAGGTACTGAGATTACTGGGCCAGTGTGAGTCATCCTCCTGTATGGCCTTCCTCTCCGCATCACTCTCTTCCTGTCCACCCCCACCCCTTGTATATATGATTCTTTAGAGCAACAGGATCATCACCTCCTCAACCCACCCCCCACTTCACTCCACCAACCCACCCCCCACTTCGACCCCAGCCTCGAACTGAAGCTGCCCTCTGACTGGAGATTCCCAGCCTGTCCTGCACTCCTGACCTCATATCCCTGACTTATCAGGACTCAAACTGCCCTGTGCCCAGCCAGGCAGGCGAAAAGCAGGACTGAACAGCACCGAGATGCCCCTCCAAACTCTGGTTGTTATCTGATTGCTCCTGCTTCTCACCAGAATCTTCTCTGACTTCATCCAGAATGGCACAGATTCCAGTGGCCTCTAGCTGTGGGACTCCCATGTTGGTTTGTGTGGGGAGACATGTGTCTACAGGGAGACATGGCTCCAAGTCATCAGGCTACGTATGGTTCTTAACAGTTATTCCTTCAAATCCTCTCATTTTCATGGGAGTTGAGGGAATAGGTGCCTCACTAGGTTTGGAAGGCAAGAAGCTCTGTGCTGAGAGGGGCTGAATGAGGAGGTCAAGAATCCCCTTCACCCCAGTCCTATCTTCACCCTTCCCCAGGCTTCCACACCTTCTCTGGGGTCAACTGGGTGGCTGCATGTAGGGACTTCGCTCACGTAATCTAAGAGCCTGGGGTGTCCTTCTACCTCAGGAACCTAAGACAGGAAACTACAGGAGGCAGTTTTATAGTTTCAGAAAGTTGGTGACTGGCCCAAGGCCACTTGAATCCTATGCTTTAAAAGGAGGTGGCACTTGTTTTCACCTCCGGGGGCTCCATTGGCCGCCGCAGAGGGAAAACAGAGAAGTGGTGGGAGCTGAGCGAGCTGTCCGCTGTCTCAGGGTTGGGGTCCACAGAGCTGGGGGCTGACGCAGGGGGGACCGGTGAGACACACACGCTAGCAGATGTGTATAGTATATCCACGTGGTTCTTTATTCAATTGGGGGGACTTACATTTATAGGAGGAAAAAGGGGGTCAGGGGGATGGGAAATAGGGAAGAGAAAAGGGGATTGGTTGATTGGGGTGGTGAGTTAGCGGCCTGCACTGGGATAGGTGAGTATAGACAACCTAAGAATACCTAATTTGGGGGCCTGAGTGGCAGGAAATACGTGATTCTAGCCACGGTCCGTGGAGATGGGTACAAGGAAGTTTTTCTGATACCCATTGCCAGTCATGCTGAGATGGGAATACTGGTTCCTGTGGCTAGCCCATGGGGGTTGGGAGTCAGGGTTGAGGGAGCCAGGAAATGCCTACCGAATTATCTGGGTTTCACCTCACTCATACATCCTTAACCCTTTGTTCTCTGTGCCTTCAGTAGCAGTGCCAACAGGCAGTGCCCAACAGCACTGACCCACTACTCCCTGTCTCTGGCTGTCATATGCCCTCCTCTGTTGTCACCAGCTTCACTGGGTCTCCCCTGTGAGGATACCTGCCCACCCCACAGTTGGAGGGGGGCTCAGGATTCCTGGAAGTTGAGGAATTAGGAGCAGACTAGGAGGCAGGTGTCTCCCGGGCCTGGCCTTTGCAGGACTGCACTGGGCTTTGTTCTCTAATTCCAAGCATGTACACGCCGGAACCCAGTCCAACACCTCTCAGGAATTCGCTGATTCAAGAGTTTCCATTTCGAAAGCCTGTCTCTCCTGCTGTCCCCCAGCCAGGCCCACAGCTGCAGAGGGCAGTGCCCAGACAGTCTGATGTGGGGAGGAAAGCCCACCACCTTCACTGTGCATCTGACCCTTAGGGCCATGCCTCCCTGAACCTTGCTTCAAGCTGGGCTTGGCATCTCATGTCCCCTTTGTGCCCTCACATAGACCCTCCTTCTCCCTACCAGGAGACAGACAGGCCTGGTAGGAGGCAAGAAATTCCAGGACTGCCTTTTGCTCCTCAGCCCTCACCACAAAGGTCAGCCTCTAGTGTTCATAGCAAAGCTCCCCAGCTTTGTTCTCTTAAAATACAACCTGAGATGGAAGATTAGGATCAGGCCAGATACGAAGGTTGAACTTGAAGCTCTTCTGCTGTCTGATGGGCTATTAGGAATACAGATTCTATCATCAGAAACTCCAGAACTTGGGGGAGGGACTCCAAGATGAACAGGAGACTGTGGTCTATCCCACAGGGCCCTCCAGACCTCTCGCCGGGTACTCATTCCCTGGCACCCATTGTCACTCCTATGTTCAAGCATGTCCGTCTTCTGTCACTGAGTATCAGACCTCGGTGTCTCCAGATTTCACTCTGTCATGCTGGCACAGTCTTCCCCCATGGGTAGCACGGTGATGGTCCGTCTTTAGAATCAGCTTGAGCAGATTTAAAATCAGCATACGCACTTTAGGATGTGTCTACGAGGGGGGCTCCAGAGAGGTGTTCATGACCAGGGAACATGTACTCTGAATGTGGGCAGCACTATGCCATGGGCTGGGGCCCAAGGACTGAATCCAAAGGAGAAAGCAAGCAGAGCACCAGCATCCACCTCTGTCTGCTTCTTGACTGTGGATGCAGCGTGAGCAGCTTTGCTTCATACTCCTGCTGATGTCTTCCCCTCCATGATGGACTGGACCCTTGAACTGTGAACCGAAACAAACCCTTCCTTCCTCAGGTTGCTTCTGCCAGGCACTTGTCACAGCAACAAGACGGTGACTCATACATCTCACTCCATTCTTCCATGGTTGTTTTCTTCTACATCTGGCCTTCCCTTCCTCAAACTGATGCTTGTTTTCTGTCTTCAAAAACCAGAATGCTTGGCAATCCAACGGCGTCTGTCTACTACCAACCACAGTAGCAGACCCTGACAGCTGAGTGGGGCTGGAGCAGCCTATAGTCTAATGGGAACGAGTGGAAACAGTCACCGAGCTCTTCATTTATCCACCCATTCTGTACCCAGGTGCACACCTGACCCTTCCTCTTTGCCCATCTGGCACAAAGAGCCCTTGCTGCTCCACACACGCTGCTAGCGCAGTGCTGTCCCAGGTAAGTTCTCAGGGGTGCACCTGCTGCTGCCATCACCTGCCACCTGTCGCCTCTTGCTTCATCACCAACTTCTAACTAGATTGTCTCCAGTGCTGCCAAGACACCTGTTGTGTGCTGTTCTTATGAGAGTTTGGCTGACCAAGAGGGCCTGTTTGTTGCCCATTAGACAGACTCTTTGGCAGAACCATGAGATGAGTGACAGTTATCATCTGGAGAGTCCAAGTGGCAGATCAAATTGAATCCTAAGCTCCCACCTGCTTAGTAACCATGTGGCCTTAGACTAGTTATTTAACTTTTCTGTGCCTCAGTTTTCTTATTCTCACTATTAAAAGGCATCCGTGGCTGAGCGTGGTGGCGCATGCCTTTAATCCCAGCGCATTGGAGGAAGAGGCAAAAGGTTCCCTGTGAGTTTGAGGCCACCCTGAGACTACATAGTAAATTCCAGGTCAGCCTGGTCTAGAATGAGACCCTACCTCAAACAAACAAACAAACAAAAAAACAAACAAACAAACAAACAAACAAATGCATTTATGACCTCACAGTGACTGGAATTACCTAAACAAAACCTGTATAATAGGAGAGAAAAAAATGATGACATCAAAATTGAACAGGGACTTTGAAGGAAGAAGGGATTCAGTGGAGGGGTTAGGAGAAGAGAGATGAAGGAGGGTGTATATATGTATGGAGGTGGTGCCAAAAAGGTCTTTTAGAAAGCTACACTAATAAAGTCCACCTTGGTGGATGAGTATCAGGACAGCATCGATTAGCATACATCATTTGTTGCATAAAAATAAATGCTAGGCATTATCAGTACCGGCTGGAATACAAGTAAGTCCTGCCCACCTGGCATGTGGATTGGCACTGCCGGCTGTCAGGTACCAGCCTGGCTTTCAGCACAGTCTGGTATGAAGCTGTCAGCAGGGCCACTAACGTCCCTTGGATGGATCCTCTTATTTGCCAAGGGGAGTTTATTGGGAAGGTGCCTGGGGATCTCCACAGACCTCAAAAACAGGCCCATGGCCGCAGGTGGCCTTTCCCATGCATCTCCATTGTGCGCCCCAGTCCCTGTTTTCTGGAAAGCCGCTTGCCTGGCAGCACATCTGTAGAGCGTGCATGTGCCCCTGCCCTTTGACCCAGTAAGTCCACTTCCAGGAATCGGCCTCAGGCAATAAGCAGTGAAGTGTGTGCAGTTTTGTGTGTCATTGTGCCCATTGTGGTAGTGTTTGTGCTTTAACCACTGAGCCGTCTCTCCAGTCAGCGTTGATTGTGCTTCATAATAAAATAGGAACACATCAAATCCAAGGGGAGGAAAGGAGACACACACTCTTACAATGTCCAACCTTTAATCATGCTGCTGGAATTCCAACCAGAACCTGCTTCCCACTGAGGTGCAACCGTCCTTTCCAAGCTCCGTATGCTGATTCCTTTTCACAGCAACCAGCGCGCAATATTTTGAATTAGTTATGATTATCTTCATTGACCATTCACTTCTGAAGAATACTGTTTACGGAAACATTTCCTCTATATCTAATTTAGCCCTAACCCTAACTGCCAGACCTGGGAGGCCCCTGAATTTCACCCTTTCTTTTCACACAGACTTGCCTCTATTCCTAGACCCACATTCCAAGGCAATCTAACCTCTCCCAAGGAAGGCTAACCTGCTCTCCTCTGTGTACGTGCAGAAACAGCAGCCATGGTATTCAGAACAGTGTAGGTGACAAAAACAAACAAGCATGTCAGTAAAGGAAGTGTGAGACATTTAGACTTGCAACAAAAACCTTTTTTACCTCTGAAAACACTCAAGACCCTCCTTGACTTATGATGGGGTTATGCCTACGTAAGCCCACCATAAATTGAAAATTTGGCAATCGAAAATACATTCAATATTTAATCCATCTTAAAAAGAAAATTGCACAAAAAAAACTAGGCTTGCAATTTCAGTGGACTTTGGTTTTCACTCTAGAATCGGGCAGCACTCAGCTTGTTCCGCTCCACAAGGGCAGCGTGTATTTATGGCCGAAGAAAAGGAAGCAGAGGGCAAAACATTCAAGTGAGGTACAGAAACAGCTCAGGTGGCTCCAGCTCACATCTGTTTTGCTTTTGAGAAAGGTTTCTATAGTTGACCACTTGGCTGACACTTGTCACCCTTGTTATGAGCTCTATTCATAGGTCAAGATAGGTTACAGTTCACTATGTATGGAGAAACCTTTAGGCCAAACTTAAAATCTGTGTGGAGGCAGCTTTACGGCAAATGACTCATTTAATACTAACAGATGCCATAGCTTAGCAACCTAGGCCAGTCTCTGCCCGTGTGGATCATTCTCCCTCATGGAGAAGCTGGCTAGGCACATATGGTGGCTGGCCACCATGGCCCAGTATCTTCAGACAATCTCTGACCACACAGTGCTAGACCAGGTAAGGACCAACTTTCAGATTTCAAAACAAAATCTCTATGAAATACATAGAGGTTTTACCACTAAAGCTAATTGGAAAAATCTATGGTTAACCACCCTAAGTCAAGACCACCTGGACTCCTTGGAACTGTAAAACTTGAGCTTTTGCAATGATTGCCTCTGAAAGGGGCTCTGAGAATTATTTTGGAATAAACCACCTGCAGATGTATGTCCTCTCCTTTGTATTCCTGATGTGACAATCCCAATTCTCTAGAGAGTGATGGGTGATCTGACTAAACCCAGAGAAGGTTGGTGACAGATGAGGAAGGAGTGAATGAGGGAAAAGCTCACAGCCACACTTCAACACGTCTCCCTACCCAGCAGTGCCCAAGGGTGCCAGTGGAGATGCCACAACCCCACCACCAACACTCTGGGTGTCCCTGTCCAGTTCCAAGGTCATCTTCACATCCACTGTCCTGGAGGGCAGAATTGCCAAAAGGCAAAGTTATAATAAATTTGGTTTTAATGATCTTAACTGGCTTACATTGGTGTTTCTAAGACCAGCGGCACATTCATTTTGTTGCCACGAGTGAGCAGGTGCACTTGGGTTTCTAGACAGACGAGGGCTAGAGGAGCTGGAAGCAGAGAGCAGACAGCCAATGGGTGGGTCAAGCAGAGGGGACAGCCTTCTTGTGCTGGCTACAGCTGGCCTGTTTGAAGATTCAGCTTATCTCTGTAGCTCTCTCCTCTTTTCGCAGAAGGTCAGATAAACACCTTGTTTGGGCTTGGGGTATGGAACTTCAGCATGGGAGACATTATTTTGGATTAGTATGTTCAGCCTAGTGTGGGAGCTCAGAGCAAACCCCTGGCTACCGATGGATTTTATTTCACAGGACCGACTTGCTCCAATATTAACTCCTAGCACCTTGACATTGGGGTTGTTTGCATCACCCAAGGTCACGGATAGAAGTATTTTAATATTTGAAAAACACCAGCTACTTTCCCATAAGCTTTGCCCATGGATTCTGCCTGCCACTGGAGAGCGGATCGTGGAATGGATTAGGAATGATCCTTGCTGAGGAGACAAAGGAGACAGTGAGTTAATCCTACACTTATAGCCACATGGCTTTGCTTATAAGCCATGTCACTTCTGGAAGTTGACTGACCTTCCTGAATCTCCCATTTCCCCTCTAGAAAATGGATGCAATCATAGCCTGGGCAGCCAAGAGGCATTCTTAGCAAGGTGGCCCTCCAGCTGCATCCTGATCAAGACCCATGACAGGGAAGATGGTAGGTGCCTTTTCAGGGCTCACACACACTCTTATCTGAGCCTGTCTGGTGACCATACTTTTCAAACCAAAATCCAGAAGACACTGGGTGTGAGCCAGGACACTTGGATGGACCTCAAGCAGGCAAGTCTTGGCTATGTCTATGAGCAATGTGCTTGGTTCAAAGGATCCTCTGGGGACACTGTAGCTGCTAGACTACCTTAGCCCTGGCAGTGGGCCCCTTCCTATGCTGCCCAGACAGATGGCCGCTTCCCCTTGCCGCTCCGCGGCTCATTTTCCACTCTGTCACTAAGGTAACTCTGAGCACCTGTGTGTGAGAGCAGAGAGCAGCTACTCGAGCTCTCCCAGCCTAATTGTTGCTAAGTGGAAAGCTGCCCTGCAGCCTGGAGCCTGAGAGGTTCTAGACATCCAGGGCCCTGGGAGGGGAGCTGCCCCAGGACAGTCTTGGTAGACCCTACATCTGCCTCCTTATTCCCTCCCCTGCCCCAGCTCACTTAGGGGAGCAAAGGAAAAAAGCCCATGGGGAATAGTCGCATAGCCCACGTATCCTTCCAAGATGTCCTCTATTTGCTGGCCACAGGACCTAGAGTTCATCTTTTGAATGTCTGAATTGTTCTGGGTGCTGAGGTAGAGAGATCGACTATTATCCTGGTTCCGTAGGACTTAGTCTAGATGGGCCATCAACAAATTAAAAAAAAAAACCCAAAAGTGGGATAAACGTAGACTTCAAAAGGCTTCCTAGAAGAGGGAATGACATCTTGGATTAATTGGTGGAGGCTGCTGGAATATGGGATGAGAGGAACACTGAGGCCCTGTGGGAAGAATACTGATTGATTATGGTGATGTCTGTTACTCAAGGAAGATGGTGACAGTTCTTGTGCCAAAAATGTGTTGACCCTGTCTTAGGCCAAAGTATGAACGAGAGTGTCAGGTTCCAAGGAACTGACAAGTGGGACTTGTATTATTTGGACTATAGCAAACACTTATTATTTCTTACATGTCAGGCATGACCCGAGATGATTTCTCAACACACCTCTGAGCTAAGAACTGTCCCTACCTCTGTTTTCTGGATGAGGAAATAGAAACTTGAAAATGACCTGCCCATAGCCATGACCATCACATGTCAGCCTTGAAGGAACTCTCTGACAATTGGTCTAAGACTTCCCTTTACAGGTAAGGAAAAGGAGTCCCTGGGATGACAGGTATCTTGCCCAAGTTTATTCAGAGCTGAAAAGGTGAGAAGGAGGGAGAGAATGTCACCAGGTCCACCTGATCCAGGGGTTGGGCCATGGCCAGACAGAGCCAGTGCAAGAGACTTGAGGGCTTGTCAAGTCAGTCAGCAAGGGCAAGAAGAATGCAGAAGGCTTTTAAGTACCTGTTCCATCCACTTCCCTTATACCATCACATGCTTAGACAGGACAGGATCTGTGTGCACCCCCATCCTCCCTGGCCCTCCCAACCCCCCCCCAGAGAGTGCAGAGACAGTGTGGATTGGTGGAGGAGTGCAAAGATTGAGTTCTGGGTCCTGTGTGCATCTCCTCCTGCCACAGTGTCTGTGTGTGGCTTGGCCAGCTTAAATAGAATTTTCAAGGATGACTTGGAAGTGACATATCTTTAATTCAGTTCCATAAGCATTTGCTGAGGTACATCTCAAGTGGCCCACACGCTGCTAGGCTTTGGGAAGCAGCAGAAAGAATCTACCTCTTGAGCAGAGAGCTCTGGGCAGAGAAGGACCAAGGGACAAGGCGGCAAAGGAAGGTTTACACAGGAAACATGGCAAAGGTGACCGAGACAGATTCACTCCAAGGAAGAGGCGGTGACTACTGTCTGCTCAGACATTGGGGAAGGCGGACAGAAAGGTAGGAATACTTCCAGTAGAGGTGAGCCAGGTCAGGCCATGCCCAGTGTTCCAGCAGCACCTGGGTGGATAGGGAGTCCAGCCAAGGAGCTGCTGGAGCCCTGGGTGAAACAGGGGGACAGTGCTAGGCCCTAGATCTAGGGCAGGGACCACTCTCTGGCGGAGAGCTACTCTTGGCTGTGGGAGTGAGAGCTTAGTGTACCTGTTCCCTCTCCTTCACCTTGGAACAGAAGAGTTGGGCCTCCCTTTCTTCTGTTTCTCTTGTTGGGGCCCCAGTCCCCTCCCTCCCATGGATGGGGTTTGTGGAAGGCATGTTTTGGGGGGGTAGGGCACCAAGTTCCACTTTGCTCCAGGGGACTCTGGCACCTGCTAGACTGCTGCCAGGCTCCCCTAGGAGGGCTGGCCCACCCCTGCAGCCTGGGGCATTCTGGGTCTCTAAAAGGGAAGCAGTGAAGTCAGCCTGGCCCTGTGGACATTTGCCAGCTGCTCTTCCTTTTCTTCTCAGGCACAGATGATAGGGATGGAAAGCACTGGGGGCGGGAGGGGCTTGGCTTTTTGTGTTGACTATAAAAATGTCACCTCTTTGGGCAGCTTCTTGAATCAATATTTGCTGTTCCGAGGCTGAGTTCAAATGCCTAGTAATCCTTTTGGCCTGGCTTCTTCCTCTTCACCTGGGATAGGACTCACACCTACAATACTTGGCAGGGCCCCTCACTGACTGGGCCTGCTGCACCATGCCTTCTTCCCATTTCTTTATTCATTTTTAATCAGAGAGAGAGAGAGAGAGAGAGAGAGAGAGAGAGAGAGAGAGAGAGAGCACACCAGGGCCACCACCTTGTGGTTCTGGTTTATGTGGATCCTGGGGAATTGAACCCAGGGCCTTAGGCACTGGAGGCAAGTGCCTTACCTGCTGAGCCATCACTCCAGCCCTCCTTCTTCCCATTTCTGAGAGAAGTTGATCAAGGGCTCTAAGGCAGCTCAATAGAAGAACTGCCCTAAACCCCACTTTGTTCGACTGGTCGATGGATAGGAGAATGACCCCTGATGCCCAGGGTGCTGGAAGTTCAAATAAAAGAAAGGATGTTGGGCTAGAGAGATGGCTAGGTTGTTAAAAGCACTTTCTTGAGCCAGTAGGCCTGGGTTCAGCTCTCCAGCACCCACATAAAGCTGGATGCAAAGTGGTGCATGCATCTATGATCCCAACTTGTTTATGATGATGGCAGGCAGAGCCAGGTGAACCCAAAGTTTGCCGGCTGTTCCTATGCAATCTGGTTGTTTGCAGCAGCAAGAGACCCTGTCTCAAATGTGAGGTGGAGCACAGACACCTCCACACTCACTGTGACACACACACACACACACACACACATTAATTTTTTAAAGGTACACATGACAGTTTCATCCATCATCAAGCTGGTCAGCATATTAATGACAAAAATGATGATGATGACGAGAGGCCATTCAGCTGCAGATGCTCCGGTCACTTTCCCAGTAGTGATCTGAGAGCAGGTGTAACTGGTGCATGTTACCTTGGAAGCATTTTATTATTATTATTATTATTATTATTATTATTATCATCCATAATTAGATACATTGAATGAGCAAATAATGAGTTGCTATCCCCATTTCCCCAATTTCCCTCTTCCCTGATCCCAGTCAGCTGGATATCCTCCTCTGAGGGCACCAACTACTTTCTCTACTTCCCATGATCTTGAGCCCCTTTCTGGTAAGAGGTCAGTGTTAAGGAGACATGGACCTCGGAAGGTAAATGGCTCTTTGATGTCCTGGTGCATTTAAAGCACAGGCAGGTGTGTGGTTTATAGGGAAATGTCCCCCATGGTGTCATGTATTTGTGATGAAGCCTTAGACTTAATCCCCAGCTGGTAGAGCCTTTGAAAGTGGAGCCTTGCTGAGGGAGATGTGTCACTGGAGCAGGGAGGGGACCTTGAGCTTTAAAGTCCAGCCCTACTGATGTTCAGAGCTCATTTTCTTTTCTCCCCCCAGCCATGATGAAATTTCCTCTGGAAACTAAGCAGTAAACAAACCTTTCTGTCTTTCCATAAGCTGCTTCTGGCCAGGTGTTTTGTCTCAGCAACAAGAAGGTAACTGTGACCCAGGGCATCTGACACTTAGAAGTCGTTCCACAAGTGTGCATTCTCTGCTCTGTGGTTGGTAACTCCTGGTCTAACACAATTCTCTCCTCTTGCACATAAGGCCAGGCCTCAGCCTGGGCCTCAGAAACCACAAAGTTCTCACAGTGATGCCACGAAGCTGCCCTGAGTGAAGACCTGCTTTCACATTCCTTTACGGCACCTGTGTTTAGCTTTATAAAAATCTGGCGTGGCTGCTGAATACACAGGGCCCAGGACAGAGCTCGCCTTGTACCTGATATCATCAGGAGCTTTGGCTTAAGAGGTGCATTGAATCCTGGGGCTCCCCAACACATTCAGGCTCACAGTGACCCCCCCCCCCAGCCTGTGGCCCTGTCACATGTCTGCAAAGATGACCTTATCTTTAAGGAGGCAGCAGGGAGAAAAGTCTCACCCCCACTGTGATAGTACAATAATCTCAGGGGAAACCAAGAGGCAAGATGGGGAGCATCAGGATATCCCGGGGTTCCACCCTGAGACCTACTAGCCTCAGGGCAGCCCCAGTCCTGCAGGCTCTCAGCTCAGCCTGCACCCCAGCACTGAGGTGCCTGAGCAAAGGGGAGAAGGCTTCGGATCCTTCTCCAGCCCTGGCAGGGTGCACCTGGGCTCCCTCCATAGGCACCCAGGAAAGCAGGGATGTGACCCTTCCCATCCACAAACAGAGAGTGAGTGGTGCTTGGGTCCTCTGGGGACCAGACAGGCAGGACCACTGTTGTCACCACGATGGAGGTTCCAGCCATGCATCTGGAGCTCCTCCCAGTCACGGTGAAATTACCACAGGAAATCTGAACGAAAATGGGAGTGAGGATGAGGGAGGTGCAGGCAGAGCCTCGGAGCAGCCTGGCTTGTTTAGGAACAGTAGTGCACCATCTGCACGGGAACCTTTGGGGGGAGGCCCAGGGAGCTAGGCTTTGAAATCCCAGGCCCAACACACCCCACTCCAGAATAGTCTGTATTTGTTTGAATTCGTGTACAAATTGCCTACAGTGAGCCCCAAACTTACAGTTTTTCATGACTGTACACCAGCACTCACATTTCTTTTCTTTTTCTTTTTTTTTTTTTTAATTGTCCATAATAAGTTACAATATTTAGTGGGCAAACAATGAGTTGTTATCCCCAATTCCCCACTGTTCCCCCCCCCATCCCCAATCATCATTCCAGAAAGCTGCCTGGTGTCCCCATGACTCAATCACATCTTTTGAGCATCGGCCAGTAGGATTTCTACCACGGTAGGTTAGTCGACCTCTTCTCTGGCTTTCTGGGATTGAGCTGCTTAAAGTGTGTTTCTGTGTCCCGATGGACGTCGTTTCATTCATTCCCTTGTGGCTGAAGAGTAACTCACTGCATGAGTATTCCTGGTGGTATTTCCCTTCTCCTGTGGATGGCTGTCCATCCAGGATGTTTATGGTTCAGGTTTTGAACAAAGCTGCTGTGAGCATTTACGTACGGCTCTTTTTGTGAGCGTGTTTCTGCTTCTCTCAAGTAAACACTTAGAAGGGGACTTTCTGGGTCACTGAGCAGAAACGGGAGAGGCGTAGAAGAATGGTAAATGGCCTTACAGTCTTCTTCTCCAGAGTGTGGGCAAGACCTGTGGCTTATGTGGAAGCAAGAGAGCATGACAAAGGTTGATGACACATTACTAGAGATCTTAGCAGGCTTCGGGAAGAGAAGCCATTGGAGAAGGAAGCTACCATGTTAGAAGAGGTTCCAAGATCTCTCTCTCTATACATATATATATATATATATACATATATACATATATGTATATATATATATAGAGAGAAAGGTACCTTTTAAAGCTGAGAGCAGACTCCAGCTGACAGCCAATGTGAAAGTGGGACCCAGCCTTGTAATATCAGCTAAACCCTGCCAACAGCCACAGAGCTGGGAAGAAACCCAGGACAGGGCACATAGCCCAGATGACCCTGGATTCCACTCCCATGAGAGCACCCATGAGGTCTGTTAGGTCAGAATTCAGGCAACACCTTGGTCCCTTCCCCCAACCAGCCTCAAGAGACGTTTCAACACCGAAACCAAAGCCTGCCTCCTGAACAGGAGATAAAGCCCCCCACCTGCTGCATCTCTGTCTGGCGGGAGGCACTGTCCTTCCTGATGCTCAGAGCTATGGGCATCATATGGGCACTTCCCCCAAGCTGGACATTCCCCTTAAAACCCTGATCTTGATCTTGCCTTGTGCTCTTTCCCATTTTGGGAGCTAGCCTGGAGCTTGGGGGTCCCTTTCCTTCTGTTGAAGCCTTTCCTTTCAGAGCAGTCTCTCATGGTGGTCATTTCCAATCTAACAAGGTCATTATTTGAGAACCCTGAGGTATGCTGTTTTAAGTTGCTAGTTTGTGGTAATTTGTTCTACAGGGTACAATATGGATATGTAAGTGTCTTGGTCTGTTTTCTGCTACTGTGATGATATATTACAGACTGGGTAAATTACAGAAAAAATATCTGTCTTTCCCAGTTCTGGAGGTTAGGAAATCAGTGTCTGAATGATAGTGGATGGGCTTCTGGTAAGTGAGCACCCAAGGCACAGAGAGGGAGGGCAAAGAGGGGGTTGAACTTTTAATGAGCCCATTCTGGAGGAATCTAACCCACCCTGAGGCTCCAGCATTAATCTACCCACGAGGTGGGATCCCCATCCCATGACTAAATCATCTCTCCAAAATCCCACCTCTCAACATGGTCACAATAGTAATCACGCTTTAGCATGAGTTTCAATCGATAGTAATGAGGAAACATAAAATCCCCTCACTAAATGGGTTGCAAACCCAAATGTAAGAGCTAGAAAGCTACTGTTGCAGTCAGCTTCTTAGTTGCTGCGCAGGAAGAACCCGAGCAAAAGCGGCTTGTGAAGGAATGGGTTTATTTGGCTTACGGACTCGAGGGGAGACTCCATCCTGACAGGGAAAATGATGGCATGAGCAGAGAGCTGGATATCACCTCTGCCACAGCACTGCAAACAGTGGCAGGAAGGTGTGCCAAATACTGGCAAGGGGAAGCTGGCTCATAACCCCCATAAGCCCACCCCCAACAACACAGCTTCATCAAGGTTGTAAAACCCAAACTGCCATCGGCTAAGGATTGAGTACCCAGAACACATTCATTTGTTTGTGGGGGACACCTGGATCAAACCATGACAGCTACCAAGAGAAAAGCATGAAAACATATATTCAGGATCATTGAGTAAGAAGAGTTCTAAAGAGGACTCAAAAAACCATTCAAAGAAACACTGGTGAATTGAATTTCAGCAAAATTAAGGAAATTTTGGTAAGCAAAAGACACCATTGAGAAAAAACTTAAGTCTTGGAAAGAAATATTTGCAATGCAAGAAATGGCCAAAAGGTTTGTATCTCACTGGGCATGTGAAGGGTGGAGCCATGCACACCCCTTACTAGGTTTTCCTTTCTTGCACTACTTGTAATTTTCTTTAAAGTCTCTTGTTTAGTTTTCCTTGTAGCTCTGGGATCTGGAGAAAACTTAAGGCACTTAAAGCAAATCTAGAATAGAGAATAAGAAACAAGGGAGTGAGTGAGGAATCATGGGAACAATCAATGCAAAGTGACCAAAGCAACTGACCGCTACTTCCCTGCTGTGCTTCCAGCAGAGCTACTCAGGGCCCCCAGGCTGCAGCCAGCGGGAACTTCTTCAGAAAAGAGGGACAAGCCTTGTCACAGTTCTCCAAGACAGAGAGGAAAGGATTACCCATCCTGGTTCTGTCTGGTGTCTGTTTTCTCATTTGGTAAAACCCAGCCCTCGTGCTTCTGTATTTCATTAGCCATTGTCCTTCTGTGGGCTGCCCACTCAGAACACTAGATCTCTCTGAAGGGAAGATGTGGCTCTCAGAGCCTGGGAAAATTGTTTTCACAGGAACTTACCCAGGATAACACCTGGGAAAATGTTTTACAAACTTGAAGAACCCTGTTTCAGATAAGGCCCTCTTGAAAAGAGCTCAGCAGCCAGTCTAATCCACATTCATATGGTCACCTTTTGCCCCTTGATAGACAGCCTCCCAGGAGGCCCAGACCCAGGCAAACTTTATCTACTGCCTTTATAAAGAGCCTGCAGAGGGCTTTTGCAGGAACATGACTTCAGATATGGCTGTCCACTCTCCACTCTCCGCTCCTTGGAAAAATAAAGGTATCCTTGTCTGAACTCAGTCTGGTCTATCTCCTGCTTCAAGTTTTCCAACACTCTTTTGTCCCCTGCTGGAAGTGGGAATGGGGGTGGACACAAGATCAGGGGAATGGCCAGTTGGCCCAGCTATGAGAATAGCCAGAAGCAACTCATGGGTATCTGGTGTGTGGTTCCACACACGCATGGCTGATTGAACCCCAACTCTCCCTCACCTACCCTCACCTTAACCCAGATGGTGAGGTAACACCCCCTAAACTCTGCCTGTGACCTGCTGCATTCTGGCTGGCCTTTCTCTCACCCTGATGCATGGCTGTTCTGAAATCTCCTCTCACCATCATCTGAGATTTTATTTCTCTCTTAGGTCAGAACTCCCGTTTTCTGAATTCCTTATTTTCTTCTTTCTTGGCTTACATGTTGTTTTTGTAGACGCCCTCCTAAGAAATGATGCATAGCAGGTATAAAGTGCACCAATTTTTGGTCTTGGTATTAATCTCCAAACTTAAACATTGGTTCTGGCACCACAGTTTGTGCTAGGCAGTAATGGCATGGCTTTGGGACTCATAATTATAGCTAATCAGTACAAAAGTACAAATATGTCTGTTTACTGGCTAAGCCATGCCATTCAAATTATTGCTAATACTAGAACCTTTAACTATAAGTACAGTCATCATCGTAGACAGATTTTGAAGTGAAAATCTCCTGTTCTAAATCTACCAATCCATTGACTATAAATGTATGTATGTTACTTTAATGCTGCATCAAGTAATGAGAAATTTTACATTTACAACTGGAGAGATGGCTCAGATTGTTTGTAAGACTGCTGGCCTGAGTTCAAATCCCCAGCACCCACATAAAGCCAGACACAAAGTGGTGCCCAAATCTGTAAACCCAAGTTGCCCGTAGTAATGGCATGTGGAGTCAGGAGAATCGGAAGGTTCACAGGTCAGTTAGACTGGCACATACAAAGCAGCAAAATCAGAAACAGAAAGGGAGACCATGTCTCAAGCAAAGTGGAAGGAGAGGAAAGACACCTGAGGGTGTCCTTAGACCTCCACACACTCAACGTGAACAAACATCCTAAAGATGTCCTCAGACCTCCACATGCACACACCCACACCTCCCCCACATTATAGATATCTATACATATATACAATATGCACACATATAATAATGAAAAAACATCGAGATTGCTGCATACGAAACAGAAGGTTAAGAAAGACTAGTTGTATAGAGAAAGAGTTTTAAGTCATTTCTGAGCCAAAATGTTAATAACAAGAAACAATAGAAGTTAGATTATGTCATAGATCATTAGAGCATTGGTTTGTGTACTAACAGTTGTAAAATGAACAAAGTAAACTGAAAAACTGTATCTTTTACTTACTTGTAGTCACATGACACTAGTCAAGGATGAGGGGAACCTGCAATGGCAGCGCCAAAGGATTACAATGAACACAAATCCCAGTGGTGCTTGATAGACTGAGGCAAGAAGGCCATGGGTTCAAGACCAGCCTGGGCTACAGAGTGAAGCTGCCTCAAGGAAAGAAGAAAGAAAGAAAGAAAGAAAGAAAGAAAGAAAGAAAGAAAGAAAGAAAGAAAGAAAGAAAGAAAGAAAGAAAGAAAGAAAGAAAGAAAGAAAGAAAGAAAGAAAGAAAGAAAGAAAGAAAGAAAGAAAGAAAGAAGTGAGGGAAGGAGGGAGGGAGGAAGGAAGGAAGGAAGGAAGGAAGAAAGAAAGAAAGAAAGAAGGAAGGAAAGAAAGAGAGAGAAAGGAAGGAAGAAAGAAGGAAAGAAAGAAAAGAAAGGAAGAAAGGAGAAGAAGAAAGAAAGAAAGGAAGGAAGGAAGAAAGGAAGGAAGGAGGAAAGAAAGAAAAGAAAGAAGAAAGGAAGGAAGGAAGAAAGAAGAAAGAAAGAAGAAATAAAGGAAGGAAGGTAGAAAGAGAAAGAAAGAAGGAAAGAGAAAGAAGGAAGGAAGGAAATGAGAGAGAAGGAAGAAAGAAATTAGTGTCAGGCATCTTCTTTCAAACAATGTGTGACTATTTTCGTGTAGGCCAAAGGTATTTTAAGAAAATGTGTCGTGACTTGTGAGGATGTTGTTTAGCCTGTCAGAATTTAATAACAATAAAAAACTCCTGAAAAGCCACAATTATCATTCATAATAAATCATCTTTAATCTAGATATAATAAAGATACAAATGGAGTTTAGGAAAACTCAAGTAAACTATTTTGTCCTCATTGATCAAATATCAAAGTCACAGGTGTCATAAGAGGTTTGTGAGGTAGCTTCTTACAGTTTTGAGTTTTGGGGGGAGTTAACAAATGTAAGCAATCTACTTGTTGAAAGCATTACAAGCAACTGTGATCACTTTTCAGTAAAATGATGGCTTTTTGAGATTTGGTCAGGTTAGGAATTCCAGGTTTAATAAAAGCATCCTGGAGCAAGAGAGACGGCTCAGTAGTTAAAGGTGCCTGCTTGCCATCTTGCTAACTGGAGTTGCACCCTTCTCAGTGGCCACATAAAGCCAGACAAAAAGTAATGCATCCCAACACACCTGCAGTAATTGGACATGGATCCAGGAGAATATGGATACTCCCAAACAGTAGCAAGAGAGACCTTGTCTCAAAAGAAGGTGGAAGGGCAGGTGAAACATCCCAAGGTTGTCCTCTGACCATACATGTGCATGGCACACATGTACTCATACACACACACATATGCACACAAAGAATCAAAAGAGAAAAATAAGTTCAAAAGAAAGCATGTGAAAATGTATTCTGCTATATAACAAAGATGATGTGTTATCAGCCATCCTTCGGCTAAGCGTAGTTACACAGGCTTCCTTCTGATTTGTATTGTCTTGGTTCTGTTCACTTTTCTGAGGCTCATATTTCAATGGCTTCTCTTGAACCAGTACAGATGGATGGTTTTAACACTAATGGTGACTTCTGCTCTGTTATTGTAGCATTTATTCATATTCAATGCAATTGCTTGATCATCTGGTGGGATATAAGATTTCAGTTCAGACATCATTTCCCTGAAGAATGCTGAATGTAATGGTTCACAAGTTCTAGTTTCCAGGATTGCTTTTGCGAAATCCAAATTCATTCAAATTCTTGATTCTTTTTGCATGAACTCTGACCTTCCCAACAAGCTCTAAAGCATTTCAGATGCTTTTCTTTATTCAGTTATCTTAATTTGGAGTAGGGTGCTCAAGTATCCCACAAGACATTTAAGTCAGGCTGAGATACAGTCTCCACAGTTAAGAGACTAGCAGAGACTAGCAAGGACCTTAGAGGCTCAACACTGTGTGGCAGTGATTACATGAAGAGTCCCGAGCTGTCGCTTCCTCCAAGATTAGAATTAGGGGAGACAAGAGCCCCTGCCTGGGCTCATTGACCAGGCAACAAGACTCACGACTATAGTTTCTAGTCTCTTCCACCTGACTCGGTCCCAGACAGGGCATCCCGTGGCTCATGCCAATAACAGCAGATTGTTGTGGGATGACTTCAGGACCAGCCTTTTGTGGGCAGCAATAGAAGGTGTATGATTTCCACATTTCCTTCCATCTGCCATGGGAGTCAACTCAGCCCACATGCCAATGACCTCCCTCAATTCTCATCCAACAGGAGAGGGTCACAGGCGAATACACAATGGGAAGCAGACAAATAAACATAACAAAAATCTCAGCATATACAGGAGGAAGACCTGTGGGTGGGGAGGTTGCAAAGCAGGCTAACGTTATTCAGTTTTTGTTCTCCCAACTCCCACTTATACCAAAACCAGTTCGCACCTGACTGCACAGAGAAAAACTGGCCCCACCGCTGGCTTCCGGACTTAGCTTTGCTGCTCACACTCTCTGGGCCCCTGTCTCCCTGCCGGTCAAAATTCACCAGCCAAATAACCTGGGGAGCCTGGCAAGAAGGCAGCTCTCGGAGAGTGGATGGAGGGTGTGAAGGGAGACCTTATTCTTAGCTTAACACAGGAGTGCCAGGGTGGGAGTGATTCCTGTTTTCTTCCTCCACTTTCTGCGGGAAACCAGAGAATGGATCTCAAAGTCATTTGGCAACCACCCATGTCAACAGCTCACTGCCTCGAGCACCGCTGATGCCACTTGGAAGAGGAAAAGGATCAGATTCATGATTTTGCCAAGCCATTGGCCTTAGGTGACTGTTCAGACCTGGTTTGGGGTCAGGGACTTACATTCCCTGCTGGAGGGGTCAGTGTAACATTTAGGAAAACAGAGATGGCTTCTCATCTCCCCTCCCCACGATGCCTGCCTCCCATCACTGCTAGAGTCTCACCCAGCCTTTCGGCGCACCCCACCCTCGTGAAGCACCCTGGGTTTTGTCCTGGTTCCAACCTCATTCTTCTAGTTGAACACTCTTGTCCTCTTCAATGTCCCCTCCTCTTTTTCTGCCTCCCTGTGAGGTGCTGGGGATTGTACCCAGGGCATCACGTATGCTAAGCAGGCACTCTCCTCATGAGCTACCCCCTCAACTCTTCATATTAAACCCCTCCATGGCAGAAAGGACCTGATCATTTGGCTAAACCTTGCCTAAATAGCACACCACGGTTTTATTTTTCCCTGACACGTTCTATCTTTCCTTATTCTTGTTTCTTATCAAAAGTTCCAGGTTATTTCTTTTACTTCCCTTTGGGGCATGCTTTTTCTCATGTTGTAGTGGTTACATTCATACTTTGCCATACGTATGGGTCATCTTAAAATTAATCAAGATTTTCATTCCTCTTCTAGAATTTAGCTGTATTCGACTCACCTCTGGATTCCCACTTTTCTCAACAGCCCCCCCCCAATCCCTTCACTTTATTTTTAAAAAGTCAACTCTAGATTTCATTTCTCAGAGTGAAATGATTCCACGATGTCTCTTTGCTTCCCTTCTTGATCTCTTAAATTTAATCAGAAGCCATGACAACCTCCTGAAGAGCTCATGGGATTATAAACCACACCACGTCATTTCCTCTTCAAAGACTTCACTGGTCCCCACTTCCCTGAGAGCTCTCTTCCCAGAGCCCTTCCTGGTCTCTGTGGCCAAGGTCTCTCACCATCCGCTCATTCACTGTCCGGCCACCGTGGCCATCAAACCTGTTTCTCTCCTTTGCTCTTGCTGTCGCCTGCACCTGTGTTCTTGGGGTCCAGAGCACCCACTCGGGTCTCTTGTGATGTCTCCTCCTTGGAGAGACTTTCTGTGCTGCTGCATTTCAAACAAGGAACGCCTGCTTTCCTGGTCTGCACATTCACAGCGCTCAGACCATCGGCCTCACAGTGCAAATGCTCATAGATTTGTGTCTGTCCTTCACGCTCACGCAGAGCAAGAGCGCACAAGCTCTTGAGACTCTGACTTACCACTCCGTCTCCCATTCTAGGATTGTGCTTGGAACATCCGGGGTTTTAATCAATGTTTGGTTCACATCTGAATGATTGATTGCATGAATGAACGTGAGTAGACCAGGTTAGGAAGAGAGAAAGAAGGCCAGGCCACTGATAGAAAGAGGTCTCTTCTCCTTGTTCTTACATTCATAAGACAACCCCCCTATTTCTCCTGCCACCTTCTTCATGAAGCTCCCCTACTCACACCACGCCTTTCCTCTGCCCGTGGACAGCCCTGTGGTTTGGGCTCGAACACTTTGGCACTCTGCACCCTGCCCCATCCCAGGACCCAGCACAGAGCAGGGCTTCTTCATCCAGGCTCACTTAGTTGAATCAACTCTGATGGCCATACTAAATCCAGTGGAGATACTTCTAGTCTAATTAATTGTTAGCTGGGCTGCTTTCACCAATGCAAACCAGATTTTAAAATGATTGATTTTAAGAAATCCTAAATGGCACAAGCCCCTTTCTGAGATGATTTTCTGATCATCACTGCCTGAAAGCACCGTAGAAATGACTGAGTGCCGACAGCATCTGACAGACAGCACAGTGGAAATGACTGTGTGCTGACAGCATCTGGCTGGTGTGCTGGTGGGGATGGTTTTCCAGGAACCCAGCACCGAGACTACAGGATGTGCTCTGCAAATCAACAGACGCTGCAGAAATGATTCCTTTAAAGCCCCACACCCTTTGTTGTTGTTAGTTTTTTCACTTTGTAGGTTGTCTTCCAAAGATGGTCTCTTTCAAGTTAGATGGTTGCAAATTCTACCTCCTAGAGGAAGAGCAAAAAGGGGGAACCCAGAAGTTTCCTATGGAGGCTGAGGTGCCCAGTGGCTGTGTTCAGCTTGGTGCCCTGAGTTAGTGGGAGCAGGGAAGGCTCAGCAGTGCTCTGCTCCCCAATTTCACTTTGGGAGACACTGAGCAACAAGCCACAGCTCAGGGTGACAGGTGGCCTTGTGTCTCTCCTGGAGACCCTCTGCCCACGCAAGTCCTGGAGGGGGCAGCTGAGCTGACTGTGGCTAGAGGAAGGACAGGCAAAGAGCTAGTGGGCAGCACCCTGTGTCCTGTAAATCACAGATGCTTGCCAAGTGGAAAAACACCAGCTTTCAGGATGTCTCATTTCTTTTTCTTCTTAGAAACGTTTCGTCCAAGGGCTACGAAGCAATGGCCAGCTCTCTCCTGTGCCAGGTGCCTGCTCCTTTCCCCAGTCCTCTGCTAACAGGTGGCCATTTCCCAGGATTGGGTCTTTGGCACATGCCCCACATGCCCTGAGGGAACTACCTGCTTTCGTCAAGCCGGTGCCCTTCAAGAGAACATCCTCCCAGGCCCGAGAGGCTTCCAGCGGTAGCCTGTCCTCTTCTCCATGCCGCTGTCTTCAGGGGCTACACCAGGACATTGTCCCAGAGCCGAAAGCTGTGGCCCAGAGTGTGGTCTCACCCAGGCAGACAGTGACCTCAGACATGGCTTCCCTGTCCGAATGGCTGCCGAGCTCCATCCAGGGGCAGACCCAGGTTGAGCAGCCTGAGCTCTGTCTGGACTCTCCTGGGACTGACCACAGGCTAGGACCAGGCTATGGAAGTATGTAGAAGAGACCTCCTGTCTGTGGTTGCTGGCTCTCAGGATTCATGGTGCACACGTCAATGGACCAGGACTGTGCCCACAGGTGAACTCCATGGGACCTTACTGGAAGTGGGAGTGCCTGGTGGGTACAGTCTGTTACTGTTTCGAGTAACCCTGGGGAGCTACTCAATCACCTAAAGCCTAGTGTCTTCATCTGGAAACCAGAGTTCCCTCCATATAGGACCTCACCAACCATTCGTGATGAGGATGGCATGAGCCCATGTTTGTGATGTGATGAGCAGAGCACCTGGCACTTTAAAAGGGCCTGGGATGCACGGGCATTACTGTTACACTGAATTTCAAGAGCCCGAGTTGCAGGCATTTTAGAGATTTCGCAGAATGCGTGACAACTACCTTCTACCTCTCAACAAGACTTCAGGCGGAGAGATGTCAGAGGTGAGTCTCTGTGAATCTGGGTCCCTCTGCCCAGTCTGTTAAGGAAGGATGTGCTGAGCCTCAGCCGTCAGGGTCTAGTGATGCCTTGTGGGGCAAGAATTTTTCACACCCACCCTGGGAGAGATGTATAATCATCCCATTTTCAGACAAGGAAATTGAGGCTGAGGGAGAGATTTATGGTGGGGCAGGATCACAGAGAACCCAACACCGGGGGTAGATGAAGGACTTGAGCCCATGTCTGATTTTGCAGGGAATACTAACTAGTCTTGTTGCCCCTGCTGGCCAGCACTAAGCATTATTCAGGGACTCTACTTTCTGTGGGTCTCAGTGGGCAGAGAGCTCCCTCTGCTGGGAGGCCAGGGTAAGCAACGGACCTTCCCATCTTTCACCTGAATGGAGCCTGGCAGCAAGGGACGGACACTAAGCTGGCTGCGGGCAGATGGACAACCAGAAAGGCTTCTGTCCTGCAGCTCTACGCCTGCTTTCTGAGCCCATGATGGATACCTGTTCTCCAAGCCTGGACCTCTAGCTCTCTCAGGACTGAAATACACTGCTCAGGAGTCTCTTTAGCCTGAAGAGCCACAGCTCAGCTGCAGTGAGTGAGGTGGAGTGGGGCCATGTCTGCCCTGTGTCTGGGTCAGATACAACTCTTCACACTGAGTAAACCATGGACACACACATTGAAACATGTTTGCATGCTCTCCTACTGCTTCATAACATCCCCCATCCTGCACTGTGCACCCACATGTGCATCCTTGACCCACTGTACCCCGGGGCTCAGTTTACTTCTCCACCAGCCAAATGAGACAGCGGTGTTGTTCTGGTACAGTGTGTGAGCTGCAAAGCAGAGAGGGAGTCATGAGGCTGGAAAATTAGACTTGGCTGGAACTCAGAGAGCATATTATGCCGGAGGCTGGGCATCGCCCTGGGAGAACACAGAGCAGGGCAGACTCAAGCCCCTGGGTGCTGCCTGGCACAGCAACCTAACCCCTGAGGTTGGCATGGCAGTCCTCCGAGGCTCTGAAGACCCCGCCTCCTTCTCCTTTCTTGTCTGGGTCCTCTCCTTTGCCACGTGACTTTCTGCTTCCCAAGGTGGGTGAGATGGGACAGGATGATCCCATCTTCAGGTCACTTGGGCCTTCAGGTATCCTTGGCTGAGCCTCCTTTCTCAAGCTCTTCAGATCGTGGGTCACGGGCCCTGCTTCATTCCCAGCCTTCTGCAAGTGAAAGGAGCAGGAATCCAGCTAAGAACACAGTGTCCTCAGATCAAAGGTAACTGGGAAGCTGGCCTTGCTTCTTTAGGTTCACTCCGCCTACATGTCCCTTGGATAACCCTTCACCCACTTTAGCTCTTTCCTGCTTCAAAATTTTTCTTTTCTTTCCAAAATTTCATTTGTCTTTTTGGCTGGGGTGGAAGGGTTGGTAGAGGGTCTGTGCTGGTGTTGGGGAAATGACCCTGTAGATAAAGCACTTGCTCCTGCAGGACCTGAGTTTGGATGCTCAGACTCCCTGTACAAGCTGGAAGCCATGGTGAGCTTCTGTAATTCTGGCATGTTTGTGGTGCATGGGAAGCAGAGACGGGAAAATTCCTGGAAACTTGCAGACAAGCTAGCCTGGTGAACAGAGCAGCAAGAGGCCTCGAATGAAGTAGAAGGCAAGGACTGATCTGAAAGTCTTCCTCTGACGCAAGCTCTGGCACTCGGTCACATGTCTGCATTCATGTACATGGACGGACACACACACATACACAAAGCAAGTCCACAATGAAGCAGTTTCCCTGGTTGTCCTTCAGGCTTTCACGTTCCTGTGAAGCAATTTCTTATGAAGTCCCAACACCTTCTGTCCTACTCTTAATAATGTGACTTCCCTCATCACTGAGAAAACGGCCATCAGGAGAGATCCTGGCGTAGATTGCTCCTCATCCTCCCTCATTTCACGGGCACTGGTGTGGGACCAGGTGAGCAGACATGGCAGCTTTGCTGGGTCTACAAGCATGCCCGGGACACCGAGGAATGGCTGATGGGGGAGCCAGATGGCACGGACCCATGGAAGACCAGTTTTGCCAAGAGCATTCAAGCAAAAAAGTGGCCAAGGCGTCCACCGCCTCATGGGCCCCTTCCACGAGCGCCTCCTCAAGGAGAAGGCACCTTGGGGCTCCGGCAAGCAGAGAAGTTACAGCCTCTGCTTGGGGACGTTGATGCCGAGGAGTCATGAACAGCAAGAAGCCTCAGCTGGATGTGACGAGAGCCACCAATAAGCAGATGAGGGAGGATGGCCTGAAGGTTGCCACCCAGAGGAGGAAAATGAGCCCCAAAGGCCAGAGAAAGGGAGGCCACAGGCCTGGGGGCAGGGGGAAAGATGGGGGTCCACCCAGCAAAGAGGAAAGTTGGCTTGGCAGGCAGGATGCAATCCAGGCTGCCTGGCACCAAGGAGGCATATTCTCACCCATGGACCCCTTGGACCTGTTTTGTAAAGCAAGGGCTATGCTAAGCATTCATTTTTGAGTACTGAGGGGGGGACTTCGAAAGGAAGGGGTGGCCGCTGTGGTCACTGAGGTTGAAGAGACAGGTCTGACCTCCCTCAAGAGAGAAAGCCTTGGATTACAAAGTAATGTTTTTCCCACAATTGAGACTTGCTGCAGATTAAGACTGTATTTGGAGGACTTTAGAATTGGGGATATAATTTGGTTAGAACTAGAAATGAGTTAAAAGCCATCTTTTTTTTTTTCATTTTAACTTTAGCTATTGGTTAAGAGTTGGTCATATTTTAGAGACTCCCAGTAGCTTGATTTATACACTTCAGAATTATTTTTATAACAAGCTTGTATATTTTTCAAGGTGGAAAGAAGACTACATCTACCTAAGTGATATAGAAATCCTGTAAAGGTTACTTAATAGAAGTACACTGGTATCTAGTGTTGCATTTAATTTTTTTTGTTTTGCTGTTGGTGGAAGTACATGACGGCTACCTGGGTAGCAGTATAAATAATTTTTATGTACTTTCTAGAAGCAAAGCAGTGATAAGCACTATAGCAAAGTGTAACAGATGTCTGCAGAAACTGTATTTCAACACCATTTATATTACTTTAAATGATAAATTGGGTCTACATTAAATGACAATGAACTTGTCAGTTCAGAAAATACTTAAGTCTTTCTGTGTTTGAACCATGGGTTTTGTTTTGTTATTTTTGTTCTTGGAGACAGGTTCTCACTCTGTAGCATACCCTGGCCTGTGATTCACTGTGTTGATTAGGCTGACTTTAAACTTGAGGCAGTCTGCCTCCCAAATGCAGAGATTACAATGTGAGCCACCATCACCCCACCCCCACCCCAGCAAGAGGTAAAACGATTATAGCTGTCCTAGGTCTTCCTCACCATCGGTATCTTCCTGATCTTAATAAACTTATCTTTGAAGAGAGAGAGAGAGAGAGAGAGAGAGAGAGAGAGAGAGAGAGAGAGAGAGAGAGAGAGAGAGAGAGAGAGAGAGATCCCATACAAACCTCCGCTGCCCTCACATGCATCTCTCCCATTTCCTGTCTCAGGTCACAACCGGCGGCCATACACACTCCCGTGTGGCCACCAAGGCCACCTACAGATGCAGCTCATGCATCTCGTTGTCCCCTCCACAGGCCACGCCCATCACAATAGCAGGTGGCAGTATCCACCAAGAAAGGAAAACCTTCCTCCACTCCTCATCTCTGAGGTCCGTTTCCTTGATTTTTATGCTCTGCACGGAAGCAAAATGCCTAGAGCTGTTCGCACTTCTTCCCACTTCTCCATTTCCTTAAAACTGTGTCCCAGCTGGCACTGGGCCCATCATTCTACGTCACTGGCACATGGCCAAATCCAGTCTGTTTCTTGGGGTTCATTGCACTGCCCCAGTCAAGGTGGTGGCCGCTCACTCTCTTCTCCCATCTCCCTGGCCTCTCCTCAGACTCCTTCATGGCTTCCTTCTCACGTCAGACCTCTGAACACCAGGCCTGCACCTTCGTCCTTGATAGTATCTTTTTATGTCTCTACTATGTGGCCTAAGCCCCAAAGTGGTCTCATCATGCCCTGCTGAGTGGCCTCTCTGCCTAGACCTTCCTTGAACTCCAGGCCCAGTCAGCTACTCCTGCTCAGTGTCCAGTGAGACATCTGAAAGGGCAGGAAGAGTCAGCAGGGTCAAGGGCAGATTCCTGGTTGCACCCTTCCTGCATGGTTCCACTCAGTGAAGAGTAACACCATTCTTCCAGTTGCTAGGCCAAAAGCTCTGGAGGGGAACTTCAGTTATTTCCTCCTTACCTAGATCCCCTCATGCCAATTCCACCTTCCAAATACATAGGCCTGATCCCCAAGTTCTCGGTCACCATCTTTCCCACTTGGCTTATTTCAGTAACTTTCAAACTGGCTGCTCTATATTCTGGACTCCACACAGAAGCCCACGTGACCCTTTGGAAAGGTGGCACATCACATCACAGCGTGTCTGGTCTTCCAGGGGCTTCTGTGTCGCTAGAGACTAGGAGTCTAGCGATGGGCCCGGTCCTGCTGGTCTGTTAGCTGCACACACTCTTGCAGCTGCCTGGACAGGTGCTCGGTCACCTGCAATGTCCTCCTTACCCTAGAGCCTTAACCGGGGCCTCTTCCTAGGGTGACTTGCTCTTGCTTCTTTCAGCTGGGTTTCTACCACATCAATAAGCTTCCCATCCTTCAAGTTTCAGACGGTCGTCTCTTCACCCTTCCCTCTCTTCCAGCCCCCCAAGGCCAACGCTCTTCCTCAGCACCACGCCTGCTTGCTCTGACACCCCTCTGCCCTCTCCTGTGCTCCGGAAGCACTTGGTGGAATGCTTTGGCTTAGCGGTCATGTGTTTGTTTTTTCCATTTTTGACATTTTCATACATGTATAAAATGTATATTGATCCGATTCCTCCCAGTTATCCTCTTCTTCCCTCCCCCACCGCCAGCATCCTCCATCTTTCCCATAATCCCCATCTTGCTTGTGTGCCGTTTCTTTCATTTTTTTTAAGGCTCAAACTACCATGCCCATCCTTTTAAAAATAATTGTTTTTTCAAGGTAGGATCTGGCTCTAGCCCAGGCTGACCTAGAATTCACTATGTGGTCTCAGGGTGGCCTTGAACTCATGGTGACCCTCCTACCTCGCTGGGATTAAAAGCCAGGACACCCAGCCTCGTGTCTTTTTTAACCTGCTGAGTTCAATCATGGTGTGACAGGTAACATACCAGTGGCTCCATCACTGACAAACCTGACCCTCCTCTCCCAGAAACCATTGGCTGCCATTAGGTATTCTGGAAGGTCTGGGGTCTCAGGTTTCCTTCCCCATCAATGGTGAAGTATTGGCAGGCTCATCTTGTGCAGGAAAGCACAGCTTCTGTGGGTTCATGCAGGTAATAGACATAACTTCCAAAAGACAGCACGGTGCAGCCCCTTCCCCAACCCCTATTTTTTTCTTCCCACCCACTTGCTCTTCTCTAAGGTTCCTTGAGCCTGGGAGGGAGTGGTTTAGATGTTCTGTTTGAGGCCAAGAACACTTCACTTGCCCATTTTAACCCAGAAGTACCATAGTTAGGTGGCTCTGTATCTTAGTGCCTTGCACAGTTCTTGGCACAAAGCAACATTCAATGTTCCAACAAAAATTATTGTGAATGAATTTAAACAGTTGTATAAATAAAAAAAGCTGCTAGCAATTACAATTTGATTTATGTCATTCATATACTATTTGATGGACTGAAGGGGTAGCTTGGTGGTTAAATCCTTGCCTGGCACAAATGAGTCCCTGGGATGGATAGTCAACACTGCCAACACACGCGCACACGCACACACACACAAACACATGCACACACATACACGTGTGACACACACATGCACACACATGCAAACACACAGGTGCACATGCACACACATGATTTCACAACCTTGATTTTCTTCGTGAGCTAAAATCATTTACAGGGCTCAAAGTAGAACTTTTCTCAGTGTACTTTCTGCTGAAATCATATCACTGACTTGGTCCCCCCAGGGCAGGAGCCCACACACAGAGATGGCGAGAAGCCTTCTCAAGGCCTTGATGCAGCAGCAGGCCTGAACAACCAAGGGTCATGGAAGCTTCCCACTAGCCAGAGCCACGGTGAACTTGCAGAAGCAAGAGGTCTCCTGTGTCTCCATTTTCCCAGGCTTCAAGAAGTTGAAGACAAAGACAGAGATAGAAGCAGATTCTTAGGTAATACTGACATAAATTGCAGAATTCCTTCTGCTAAACTTAGTGATGATGGAGAGGTGGTACCCACAGCATGGGTACTGACTTAGTGATGATGAGGGATGAAGTAAGGCTGTGGACTTGGTCTTCCAGCATCACCGTTCTTCCCAGGCCCTTGGCCCAGGCCCTCTCTGCACCATGGGAATGACAACTGCACTAACTGGACTCAATGAATGCTTATCTCCTTGTCAATGGTTTGGATTGTCTTAATGGTAAGTGGCTGTGAGAACGTTCTTGGTTGACAGGAAACTCAGAATCCAGAGTAAAGTGGAACATCATCAGCCTTGTCTGGTGGGATAATAAATACTGAGCTTGAGGAACGAGCTATTCAATAAAAGTCTCAGAGGAATAAAGAGGTATTCGTGTACTATGTCACTAAGCAGCTGCCAACCTAGCCCATGAAGGTGTGTTCACAGACCAATGGGAAGTAAGGCAGACTTACTTCCCATTGGTCAGAAAGTCAGAAAGTAGAACGCAGGAGAGTCACTCAGGAAAAGCAGATCTGTGAAGGCCTGGGAAGGAAGAGTGAGCTGGAATTAGTACCAGGACAACCTCCATCACCCGAGAGATCAAATCCGGGGATGGGGAAGCGGCTCAGTGGGTAAGCAGCACACCTGATCATGTCAGTTCCGAACCCCAGGCCCCAGGTGAAAGCTCGAATCCAGGCACACCAACAGCAATATGAGAGGAAGAGAAAGGAGATTCTTCTGTAAGCTTGCAGACCAGCTAGACAACCAGAAACAGTGGTGAACAACAAAGTAGAGAAACCTTGCCTCAAACAAGGTAGAAAATGATCAACACCATCCCAAAGTTGACCTCTGACTTCCAGGCATACACTTTGGAATGCTCATGCCTGTACTCACGCACATAAACATACACACACTTAAAAGAAAAAAGAGACAGTCCAAATGACTATTAATCAGGAAATAAAACACAGTACTATAATTCATTAATGAAGCCATTTTTATTTTTTATTTTTATTTAATATTTTATTTACTCATTTCCAAGCAGAGGAGAGAGAGAGAGAGAGAGAGTACACCAGGGCCACCACCTTGTGGGTCTGGCTTATGTGGGTCCTGGGAATTGAATCCGGGGCTTTAGGCACTGGAGGCAAGTGCCTTACCCGCTGAGCCATCTCTCCAGCCCATGAAGCCATTTTTAGCCATAAAAGTAGTCAACTCCTAACAAAGCACAAGCCTTGAAAACAAAATATCAACATAGAAGTCACATACAAAAGACCACATAATATATGAATCTATTAACAAGAAATTTCAAGAAAAGGAAAATGTATAAAAGCAGTAAATGTACAATGAGGGAAATGGCTAAGGGGATGAAAGCACTTGCTGTCTAAGTGAGAGACACGAGCTGGGATCCCGCATGGGCACAAAAGCACCTGTAATCCCAGCCCTTCCACTTGACATGGGAGGCAGACAGGAGCTTGTAGGTTAGCCTGCCTGGAGTTCAAATCTGAACAACAGAGATCTTGCCTCAAAAAAGGACTGACGCTTCACAGACACACAATCACACACATAGAAATTAAAACATAACAGGGCGCTGGAGAGAGGGTTCAACTATTAAAGGTGCTTGCTTGCAAAGCCTCATAGCCAGGGTTTAATTCCCCAGTATTCACTTAAGCCAGATGCACAAAGACAGGTGCATCTGGAGTTCATATTTGCAGTGGCTGGAGGCCCCGGAATGCCCATACACACACTCTCTCTCAAATAAATTTAAAAAAAAAGAAATGGTTGCTAGGGGCACAGATGGGCATGCAGGATCTTTGTGGATTGTGAGATGATGGTCATATGACTTTATAGACTTACTAGAAATCATTGAATCATATAATTAAAATGGGAACATTTTATGCAATTTATAAAACTACTTTTGAAAAAGACAATGAAAGGGGGAAATTATTTTTATTATTATCATTAACATGTAAGTGATTTCTAATTTAAAACGGCTTGGTTCATATGCATTATCAATATTTACATATCAGTAAGCATTTACAGTCTTGTTTCACTCACAGAATCATGAATGATAAAACAGAAATCATTTTAAAGATCCTTACCTTCATCTTATCATCTTTGAGGTCCCGTTTCCTTTTGTCTAAGTGAGCAAGAAGGAGGTGCTTTTCTTGGTTCTTTGCTGACTGTTCTGTCATTTGCCATGTATATATTTCTCTCTTTCGTAATTTCTACTAGAATCTGTTGCTAATGACAACCTATAACAACTAAAAGTTGCCAGATAAATTTGCGCTAGGGACATGGATTTCTTTCATTCCATTAAAATGTTCTCCCTATATTGGTAAGAAAAATGAGACTTAATGAGACTAAGACATTTTGATAGAGAAAGTAGATGAAAGACTACCAGGGCTCTGGGCAGAGGACAAGGAGGAACAGAAGAAGATGTTCCATTCTTGCTGAACGGTTACTGAGTTAATGTATTACCAGTGCACTGAACTGAACACTGAAATGGTAAAAAATAGTAAATGTCATAATAATAAATAAAAATAATTAAATTTGTATCCCCCCAGGGGGGTTCGAATCTAGGACCTTCCTCCATACTGGGCAAGTTAACTACTGAGCTATATACTACCAGCTCCGAATTCATTCTAAAGATGCGATTTGCATATTGGCAGTTTTGTTGCAACTCAATGAAAAAAAAAAAGAGAGAGACAGAGAGAGCGACCTCTCAGGTTATCTAGTAGACTAGCTTTCAATTTATCATTATTCAGCACTCCTTATTCTTTTCCTCTTACTTGGTCCTGGTTGCGTTGTTTCTGATAATTTAGGTCCACGATCACTTCTGATCATCTATGATCTAATTCCCTAGGCTAACATTTTATTTTGCTGAAGTTGGACTTCACCGTCTTAGGAAGTTGATCTGAAGAATGTTGGCTGGCTGTACACATTACTGAAAATTTTCTGCTCCATAGGCACCGGGTTCTAAATCCTCTGTATTTTGACAACAATGGTAAGACTACATCAAGTTGGCCTATGGTGCTCCTCAGGCCTGTCTACCTAAGAATCACTGAAACAGGGTCAAGTCAGACCTTAATGTGACAGAGTAATGTCCAGCTATTGAGATAGTTGGGGATAATCACAAAGGCCAGGCTAACTTAGGTGAAAGGTAACATTCACATAAGTACAATGAAGTTGTTTTCTTAAAATAAGTGGTATACTCCGATGGAGATTCTGTTTGTATCTTTCAGAAGGCTCCGAGAGAGCTGTGGCTCCTCCAGCCCTACCATTGAGCCACAGGCCGACAGCTGTCTTCCTGGCAAGAGATGCGCCACCCCAGACCTAAGATCCACATGGAACCCTTCAGGCAGTGATAGGATAAGCAAGAGACCTATAACCACAGCAATTGATCAACCCAGGACGAACCAGCGAAACAGATACCAACAATTTTAAACACAACCTCAAGCAGAAGTACAGAGGCTCCTAAGGTCTCAACAACAAAGCAGCCTTAATACTCACCCACCATGACCCAGGGATCTGAGTGGAAGAGGAGGTGGAAAGATTGTAAGAGTTACGGTGGGGGAGAATATCCAGAGACATTGCCCACCTCAGTAACAACTTGCAAAGTGGGGCGGAATCAGGTTAACTCCTAGGCTGTTCACAACCCCCCACCCCATGGACTGTTACAGACTGCCCACCGAGGAGGATATCCAACTGACCGGGGACAGGGAAGAGGGAAATAGGGGAAGTGGAGATATCAACACATTATTCCCTTATTAAGTGTATCTAATTATGAATAAAATAAAAAAATAAGTGGTATAAAAATCATCCTCTCAGCAAGCTCTTTTGCATCTCCTTGTAAGATCAAGGAATGAAAAGACAGGCTGAACACAAAGGAATATTCTAAATACAGGAGATTAAGGACTATCAGTAATTGTAAACCGAAGCCACCATTCTCTTCTGTCTACAGGAATGAAAACTGAACTGTTTATCACCAATGGATAAAACAAACAACAAATAGAGACTTTTCACTTAAAGAACATCTTTATTTGATTTTCAATAACAATATTGTCTTTGATTTGTAAAAAAAAAATCACATTATGAAGGACATGACTGGAAACCAGTTCAGGAGCAGCCAGTGGGCACCAATTTAGGAGGTCATACTTACCCACTTATTAGTTTAGGAAAAAATTATCAGCAAACTTGAGACCAGCAAGGGTAAAGAATGGCATTTCATTTCAGCTTCCAAACCCAGTACTAGGATTGGGGAAACTTTAATTAACCCAGCAAAAACTAACTTCTAAAGTTTTAAAAAAATACTTTTTCTCAACAAAGTGCTGAGCTTTCCATGAAGTTTTCTGGTGTGCAATATGCAGAATTCCATAGCATTCAAATAGCTGCAAGATATTTGCAATTGTTTAAAAGCCTTTGCATATTTGTATGTATGTACCTGGTGAGTGTGTCTGAGTACCAAAACTTACAGCCGCACTGAGCAAGTGGCCTTGCTGTTCATTCAGCACGGATGAGAGCATTTGGAATCCAGGCTTCCCCTCTTCTAGAATTTCCAAGCAATACTGAAGTATCTGATAAGCTTCTTCGTGAAAAAAATCCATTATCTGTCAGAATGATTGGTACGTTGTAATGGATATACTAGTGATTATGCTAGTATTGCATAATTGTAAGAATTTCATGAATTCTGCAGTTACTTGCTGGGCTCAAGCCAAGTTTACAATGGATTATTGTTTAGAAGCATAGAGTTGAGGTTGAGGGACATTTAATTGGAAAACGACACACACATGAAGTAACATTGGCTTGTCAAGGTACTGCAGGGTCAGGAAAGGCAAGCGGAAGGGAGACACCTTTGGATTCATCTCTTCACTCCTTAGCCAGGCTGTTGCAGAGGTAACTGGGCAGCAGGCACCCCACAGTCTAAGAGTGGCTGTGCCAAGTGGCAAGTGAGACGCATCGCCCCTTCTGTGTGGTCTACAAGTCTTCAGAAGGTTAGTTTCTGCAGCACCAAGGTCCAGGATTCGAGTCTACCCTTGCCTGAGAGTGCCCAGGTGGGCGAGCTTCCAGGGTACTGGCCAAGGGTCAACAGGCAGGCAGAGATTGGAGGGAAAATAGCGTCTTGACATCACACAGGTCTTTTTTTTTTTTTTTTACATGAGGAATTATGACATTAAATAACAAGGCTGAAAGCCTCTTTCATGGCAGTCATAATATTATCCTGAAACCCGAACAGACTTCCGAAGCATATTATCTATTTTCAAGACAACAAAATATACAGCTTTAAGTAACACAAATACATACAATTGTACATACATACATTGTTTTGCTTTAAAGTGAATTATTCAAATAAAAACAGAGAAAAGATGTGGGTCAAAGGATAGACGGTCTCAACACAAATTGATTTGGGATTGCGGTCAGCAGTGTGATTTGTAGGCCAAATTCAGCCCTCCATCTCCTTTAAAAATGACATTTCATTGGAACACAGCTCTACCCACTCGTTTGTGTATTATGTACAGTTGTTCTAACACTTCAACAGCACAACTGAGTAATGAGAGAGCTGAATGGCTCACAGAGCCCACAATATCAGTTGGCCCTTTACAGAAAAGCTTGTGGACTGACTGCATTTAGATCAAAAAGAACATCTCTATCAGGGGCTAGACGAGATGAAGAACAGAAAACAACTTCATCAATGTTCCTGAACTTGAACAAGTGATGAATGTGTCTCCAATCATATGTGGTTCTTTAGTGCTCTGTCTATGCTCTGTACAGTCAGCCCACAGCACAGACACTAGTAAAAATCTGTGATTGTATTCATATATATGCAAAGAATGGGCAGGATAGGGGCCAATTTCAGGACAAGGTACCCTACATAAAAGAACTCACAATATTAATTGAAACTTAGAAATATTTTAGTATTTTTTCTTTATACTTAAGAAATATGGGTACTATCGTTAGTGGAAGCATATATACCAGAGAAAAGACAATTTACAAGTTTTACCCATGAATTAAGGGGCACATCTTTTTGAATATAAAATAACAAGCACTTCTACAAAATATTGATTTTAATCATGTACTTAAAGTGATATAGCAAAATAAGACTGTTTTTATTTCTAAAGTAAATATTTTAGTCAAAGTTGCATCAGAAATTAAATATTTCTTTGACTTTTTCCAAGAGACTTTAGTTATTAACTATAGTTACAGTTGTCAGTATGGTATAGTAACACATTTAAAATATATTATAAACCTTTTATCTTCCTCTTTAATTTAAATGAAATGCAAAATTAAAGATTTTGTAACTTGAGTGAGTTTGGAAAATATTTAAAATGATACGAATGGCTCTCCTACAGAAAACGCAAGTGGCATCAAGTAACATGTTCAATGCGTGACTGCCAGGAGCAGTGCTTGGCATATACCTGCTGGTCCACCCACACGTGCCCACCCACTCTCTCAGCCATGCATGAGTCCAGAGAAGCCCAGCCTAGGGAGAGGCTGCATGCACTGCAGGAAGAATGGCCAACACAGCTTTTTATCAAGATCCCGAGTTCGGATAAAGACTTTGGCAATGGAGAGTGGAGAAGCTGGGAGAGGGGCGTGGAGACTTCAGGCAGCTTGGGTCAAGTCTACCAAGTACAGCCCTGGTGCCCTAGATGACAGACAGCATGGCAGGAAGGATGCATTCCTTCAATGGTATACACACACATGCTAGACACGCAGGGATAAGTTGGTGTTAGCCAAAGAAAGAACCTCAGACTGGGAGTTGCTTTTCTGAGCCTCCTTACTTATTTATTGAATGACTGACCGGTTGGCGAGAGCCTCATTCTCGGTCTCTGGGTTTTAACAGCTTCAAATTAGCTCAACAATGTTTTTTTAAAAAAAATCTGTTCTGAAGCACAGGGTGTGATTCTGAACAGTAAATGGAGCAGGCAGAAGAGGGTGCCCACATTCCCCTTTTAAGTCCTCTCCATCCTGTACAACTGAGCCAAAACAAAAGGTGAAGTGCTCTTTAGGAGGCACCAGGAAACCAGGGAGCCTTTCTGGGCTCTGTAAATGTAAATGCAGCGAGTGTTGAGCCTGAGCAGTGAAGTCTAAACACAAAGGGCGTGGGGAAAAGAAGACACTTAAAAACCAAGCCAAATGCTGAATAAGGATTGATCTTGAAGAAAATGATTTTAAAAATCTATAACAAGAATAAAACATGACACTGGCAAATCACTCGTACCTGACTTGAATTGCCTTTGGTATTCAGAGAAGAAAAGCACTGTTTGAAGCTCCAGTTATCAGAGAGAAGGGAGTGAGTCGTGAAGAAGACCTGCTAAGGATCTTCTATCAGAACTGCTTCTGCCCACACGTCCTCTCCTGAGGCTCCAGTCACCTGGGTGACATGGAGCAAGAACTTCAGGTGGGGGCCCTGTCTCCTCTCGGGTAGCTTCAGGAGAGCCAAGATGGCAACCATCACTCTGTGTGTTGTGGACAGAGTGGAGAGTTCTTGGTCCACGCTCTGGGTCTTCCCAATCACATTAGTGACTTGTCAGTGGCTCGTGTTATTTGTAGGAAGAAGGCTAACTTTCTCTATCTTTCTCTTTTACAGTAGGAATCATCTTCCTTTCCCATTTATATTTTTAAAAATTTCAAGTAGAAGATATTACAATTTCAAAATATGTGCTAAAATTCAGCCCTCTTAAAAGGTTCACTATAATTCATTTCCCACCCTGTAGCTCTGTGTCTAGAACAGTTCTGTGGTGGCTGTCACTTAGGAATCATGGCTGAATGGTGAGGATCATGTGATGGCTTATGGTGCAAGATGGTCACCCTTAAAGAATGTTTAATGACATTAATTCATTACTTTCCTCAAATTAAATCTGCTCTATGCTAACAGAGGAGAAAAAGAAAAACTATCAACCAAGGAAAGAAGCTTTCAGAATTCCAAAGTGGAGTTCATTTACAAATTGTTTTATGAAATATTCAGAGTAAATATTAGACTAATTATATTCTTTCCAAATTTTATTGCCAATAGATGATATCTGTATTAAAGGAAAAAAAAACTTCAAGGGACAGAAAAATCTATAAACATTAGTATTTATCTTACATCATAGTTCTTGATAAAATTTAATGTGTTTTTCTGGCAAAATATAAAGTAATAGTAATTTCTTTAGGAAGATATATCAATAAATCCCTTAGGTTTACCCCAATTTCAGTGAATATGATTAATGACATCATACATGGTCACTGAAAGTTAGTTTGATGCTATTCTACTAATTCTTTGGATATATATATATTCTTGAAGAAATTAAAAATAAACAGAGTATTTGTGAACAGCTCACTCATGTAAGGAGATAATAAATAAGGGACCCCTGATCCCATTAGGAACAGAATGCCTGAGAAGCCTCGCTGCGTAAGTCACTTAGCTTGCAATAACAGCAGTTGCAGAGCTGCAGACAGTACAGTGGATTCAGCCAAGCAACACAAAGTTGTAAGGTGAGTGACTATGAACTGTACTATGAGATTAGAGTGTGTAAAATTTACTTAGTAGATTTGTTGGTTCAGAAGAATAATTTCCTACCAACAAAACCAATGACTTCTCTTACAACAGGTTTCAAAGCAAACAAACTAGCACTTCCCCATTTCCTGTCATGCTATCAACATTAGACTGAACTACAGGCACACAGTCCCAAACTCAGGCTTGTATGTAGCGGTTTATAATACCAGTTTCAATGACATCATGTGGAGGCAAACACTTAAAGAGTTTTCTCTGTGAGACCATGCCCTCAGAAAAAATTAAAATTAAACAAGAAATTTCAATGAACTAGGTTGAGATTGAAGTGGTTGCCAGTCTGGTATCCCATGGGGAACTTAGAAATTCAGACAGGGACGGAATTTCTGGGTCTTTGAGTCTTCTTGCTACTGATGTAGTTACACTGTTCTTTTCTTCCTGTTTATCTTGGTTCATTCCATTATTAAAATGGAGGAGAAAAGGGAGAAACAATGTTTAATATCAGACTTGAGAGCTGCTCCACTGTGGGAAGTAACAAATCTGTAATGGCTTCTCAAAGCCACCTCTAAGTCCTGCACAGTGTTCTGCATCCTTGGCTCTATCAATACAGAATAGAAATCATTTCTCATGTGGCCATCTCATTAAGAGTCAAAGCACAGAAGGTCTCTGCGCTACACGTACCAGAACATGTTTTGGTCAGGTATAAAATGGAATAGTTTCAAAGTTGACATAACTACAAGTTGAAAAGTCTTGCAGGGAAGAATTTACCCTGGCATGTTGACAGAGGTCCAGGTTTTTAAAAGTTGCCTGTCCGGACAATTTCTGTTGTGGTCCATGTAAACAAAGCACAGGTAAGAATGGTCCTTCTGGAGCTGTGTTCATCGAACAGCAGGGTTACCTGAAAGTGTGGTGTTGGCTAGATGCAACACTGGCAGAGGGTGGGCCTCTGTGTTAAATACCCAGTGGTCTAAAGGTAAAAGGTCATCACCAGAGAACAGCAGGTACAGGTATCTGAAAAGAAGAGAAATGAACCTGAGTTAAATTAGTTTAAGCATGAAATCAAGAGAGCTTACTGGGCCCCACAGAGAAAATGAGTTCTCAGTATGAGCAGTTTTGATGAACAAGAGTCACCCCAAAACAGTGTTCAGAAGAGAGCACAGGAAATCCAGGAAGACGCACAACCAGGACAGCCAAAGTAAGATTGTGTTAAAAATACTCCACATAGAATAAAGCCCATCAAACAACGAGCTGTGCAACAGCTCACAACTAACACAAGGACAAGGGTGCTCCTTTACAAAGCACACCTGGTATCAATCTGAAGATGGGCAACTCACAGCCCTCAGTAGAATTAGTTCACATGTATTAGCAAACCCAAGGAAACACGTGTATTATTTTATGTAGAAAGGATTTTTACACTACACCTAATATATTAGCAGTCATAGTTTTTACAGTTCTTGTTATAGAACCCTATTAAGTAAGTGTCAGAAACATGTGTTTATAAGAGGCTTAACTGATGTTCCTGCAGAGTGACACTGTGTGAATGGAGATAAAGAGCTTGACTTGTCTGGGAAAATTGCAAGTGGCCAATGGAAGTTATATATGATAAACACTGTAATGTCAGGAAAAGTCCAACTTGAATCTTATTAGGCAGCAGTAAAGGGAACATAGAGATCTAAAGAGCCTGTGACTGAGGATGCAGTTCAGTGGTATAGCACCTTCCCAGATGTTACACAAAACCTAACAAAAATCATCACCACAGAGTTAGAAATGCTGGGATCTAGGTATAATGTTAGCAGTAACTAGCTGTCATTACAGAACCTCAGGGAAGAAGTTATTTTAAAATCTCTCTGCTTACCATTGTAGTGCTGGCTGAGAGGTGGAAAACACAGCCCTGAGTTAAATGGGGACATCAACGTTGTGACTAGAGAATGACAGGATCTCCTATCTCACTCCTCAAGACCTGCTTGACTGATTCACTCACCAGGCTGCCGGCAGACAAGGTGCGACAGATTTGGTTTGCAAGACTCTGCAAGGTCTGCCATGCAGTTAGTCCCCGTGTGTCCTTGGTGCAGTGCCCCTGCCACCCTGGGTATGTGGAGGCTGATGAGTGAGGACCATCCTAATCTCTTCAACAACTGTTATCTTCACAGGAGAAAGGAAAGGAAAGTTTGGACCAGAGATGCAGAGGGAAAGGTCATTTGAGATGGAGACAGAGGCCGAGCACCATTTCCCATGCTTTCTGTTATCTCTGTACTGCTTCTGATGCAAGCAATGTCTGCACACATTTTTAAATGGACTGCGCATTCTCTTGCTGCAATTCCAGAATTCTTCCTATGATGCAGACACAAATATTTGTCTGGCAAAGATTTTATCACATTCTCTTAACAATGTCTTTCCAAGAGCAGATGCTTTCAATTTTACGACCAATTTTTTTTAATGGATTTTGTGTTTGGTGTTACATCTAAAAAGTCTTTGCCTGTCCCTAGGCCACAAGTAGTTTCTCCCATGTTTTCTTCTTAAAGTTATGTATTTTTCAAGCTTGAAACCTAGGTCTATAACCCATTTTAAATTATTTTAAGATTTATTTATTTGCAAGTGTGTGTTAGTGTGTAGGAGTAATGGGTATTCCAGGGTCTCTTTCTGCTGCAAATGAACACCTGTCTGACTTTCCATGGTTGGCTGGCGAACTGGACCCAGGCCAGGCTTTACAAGAAAGTGCCTTTAACCACTGAACCATCTCCCCAGGCCCTTAAATTAGTTTTGTATGAGTTTAAAAATCCAAATGCTTCAGCACTATCATTTGCAAAGCCTATCTTTCCTCATGACCATCAAGCATCAGTCATCCACATGTGCACCCCTGTGAACACTCTATTCTGCTCACTGACTACTGCAGCTTTATGGTGTCTTGAAGCCATCGATGTTAGGCATCCTATTTTGTTCTTTATCAAACTTGTTCTGGTTATTCTAGATCCTCTGCATTTCCACAGTAAATTCAGGAACAGCTTTCCAATTTCTACACACTCACACACATACATATACATATACATACACATACACATATATACCCCCCACATACATATACACATACAGACACACATACACACCTACACACAGAAATAAAGACACACACACACTGCAGGAATTCCGAGTACTATTGCAGAATCGATAAACTAGCACTGTCAAGTCTTCAGAACAACAAACATTTATTTAGGTCTTCTTTCTCTTAGAACCTATTTTAATTTTTAGTGGGTAGCTCTTTCATATTTCATCAGGATTGGCCCAGGAATACTCCATATGTTTGTGCTTATACAGCATTCTTTATTTTCAACTTCTGATTGCTTGCTGCTCCTATATGCAATTGTCTTACTGTACTGAGCCCATAATCTGACATATAAACCTTCTTTTCTAGCTTGGAATTTTAAACATTTCTTTCTTTTGTGTGAGTGCTAGAACCTCCATCACTATGCTACCTAGAAGTGAAGAGAGCAGCTCTTCTTGTCTTGTTCCTGATTTTAGGGTGAACCAAGCATATTTTCAGTATAATGTTAGCTGTTCCCCCACACACACCCCACGTATGCCCTGTATCGAGCTGAAGAATTTTCTTTTCATCTTCATTTGCTTACAACTTTGATCAGGCATGGGTGTTATTCTTAGCATGGCACTGCTTCTACGACTTTCTTGTGTGTGTGTGTGTGTGTGTGTGTGTGTGTGTGTGTGTGTGTGTGTGTGTATGTGGAAACCAGAGGTATTGATGTAGGATCTGCTCTCCACCGTATTCATTTATTGTATCTAAGACTTAGTGTATCTACTATACTTGACCCACTTCTGACCTTGATCACTGCATACTATACATGACAGATAAACAAAGTAGGGAACTTTGTGCTTTGGGGGAAAGTCTATCTATAGCCACAGCTAAGTCACGGGAAAGTGTCCACAGCAACACGTGAAAGGCAAGTAGCATTTAGGTCAAGAACAATTGCTCATTAACTCTCATCATTGCTGTGCCAATCAGCTGCCTGCTCTTACAGTTAAAAAAACCACACCAACTGTTGCATTTAATGAATTCATAACAAAATTCAGCCATCAAAAAGAATATATACTCTTAAATTAACAGCTTCTTGTTTTTGACAAAAGCCTATTGCATTAACTGGTGTCTGGGCAAGTTCCATATTAACCTGCAATCCTTTATAATTTTAAGCTTTATTTTTATAAGAAAGCTATAAACTTATGTTAATTTAGATCCTCACAGAAATGATTTTATCCAATTGGATTTTAACATTATGCTATCAGTTTTCATAAAGAGTATATCATATTGTGTTCTGGTACCTTCTCTAACATTTATGATGTGAAAATATATTCACCATTATGTATTAGGTAGAACCATATGAAATTGGCAACATTCAAATGCCTTTAGTTTTATAAAAGAGAAGTTTTATGTCACTTCATTAATATTTTTTCTGAGTTATGCAGCTTAAGTCATCTTATAATTAGCAATACAAAACCATATATCTCAATGGACAAATAATGTGCTTTCTCCCAACTACTAGAGCTGAAAATGACAGAATTCTATAGAATGGCTACTTTTTGCTTTAGCTTCCAGGATGGTTGGTGCTGAATTTAGTGGTTCAGCTCCCATAATTTTCTTAGTCATAGTGTGAAGATGATTATTATATGTTGCCTCTTGCTTGACTTTTTAAAAGAACTACTGATGGGCTGGAGAGATAGCTTAGTGATTACGGTGCTTTTGCCTACAATGCCTAAGGACCCAAGTTCAATTCCCCAGTACACACATAAAGCCAGATGAGCAAAGTGGTGCATTCATCTGGAGTTTGTTTGCAGCGGCTGGAGACCCTGGCGTGCCATTTTCTGTCTCTCTTCTCTCTATCTCTCTCTGCTAGCAAATAAATAAAAATTAAAAAACTACTGATACTTTTATACATGTTATATAATATTTCATCTTTTTTCCTCTCCATTATCCTCTCTTTTCTACCTCCCCTCAACTAAAACCCTTCTTCTTCCCCATTAGTTTCCTTCTTACTATTTATTTATTTAGTTACTTTTCTGAGGTAGGGTCTCGTAGCCCAGACTGAGCAGGAATTTATTATGTAGTCTCAGGATGTCCTTGAACTTACCACCTCACCCAGTTTTCATGCCTGCCTGCCTATCTTCCTGCCTGCTGCCTGCCCTCCCTCCTTCCCTCCCTCCCTCCCTCCCTCCTTCCTTCCTTCCTTCCCTTTCCTTCCCTTCCCTTTCTTTTTTTAACATACCGAGTTAAATGAAATGAGTGTAGCCGGCGGGAGTGGGAGTGGGTGACTTACTAGTGGCTACACCCATGAAGAGCATGACTTCTCTCCCAGCAACAACTACGAGCTCCTCTGGGAGGTGCAGGACAGTGGTGAAGTGTTGACAGGTTCTATTTTGTGTGGAACACCTAGCTGCTGAGAAGAAGACAGCATTCCGCAGGCCTGCTCCCATGCTCCTGCTCTTACACTGTCTCCACCCCCTCTTCTGTTGAGGTTCCCTGTGTCTTGCAGGGTTCAGATGCCAGCTATGCAACTCTGCATTAACCCTGTGCCCACTGCAGAAAGTACTGACCTGAAAAGGCATTGAAGGTGCTGTCCCCTAGCATAGCCACAGTGCAGCTTTCCTCCTCTAGCCACAGCTAACAGTGCCAGGCTAACCTCCCTCCTGTGGAGCAGGCCTCAAACCTCATCAGAAAGCAGTTGACTATTCTCATTAACATTCGTACCACTATTACACCAGTTTTTAAGTGTTCCCAAGTATGCTTTACGGAAAGCAAATATACATGATGGCTACCTAGTGTAATGCTGTGTTAACAATGACTGCATGAACATGGAAGAGAAATATACTAAAATTAAATGCAACAAACAGTCCATATAGATACTGGAAGAGGATGAGGCAGCATGTCATCTCTACGTGAAAAATCATGAAATTTTATATATTGCCATTTAATTATTTGCAAGCAGAGAGAGATAGAAGAGAGACAGACAGAGAGATTGGGCACACCAGGACCTCCAGCCACTGCAAATGAGCTTCAGATGCATGTGCCACTCTGTGCATCTGGCTTTACATGGGCACCAGGGAACTGAACCTGGGTCACCAGGCTTTGCAGGCAAGCACCTTAACTGTTGAGCCATCTTTCCAGCCCCCCAAAAAATCACAGACTTTTAAAGCTAGCAAGAGAGCTAAAAATTAGTATTTAACTACTACTACAATCATATTTGATTCAGGCAAAAGATACCAGTAATCCCAGGAAAAGGATATCCACATACACTGTAAGCTACCACTCTAGAGGCAGTTTATTAAACACAAAAAGGGAAAAGGCTGTTGACATAACCTTTCACCAAACCTAACCATGATCTAACATGCAATCACTAACACAGCTAAACTTACCATGTCTCACCTCACAGGACACAGCAATATGCATACATCATGTATCTATACTCGGGCCAAAAATATTTACTACAATCTGATCACTAGAAAACAGGCAGAGAATGTAATTTAGGGAACGTCTTCAAAGTCACTAGTCAGAATATTTAAAAAAGTATCCTGTACTGGAGTTAAAAAAAACATACTTGAATACATAATTGGATTAAGGAAAATTTTAAACATGGGCTTTATGTCACACAATAATATTATATGAATCTTAAAGTCTCCAAATGTGGTAACTAAATTATGACTATATAAGACTAATGCCCTTTTCTTAAAAGCTATTTCTAAAACACCAAATGCTAGTGAGTAACTCTAAAATTATCAAGGAAATAGTATTTGTGTATGTGTGTGCACACACACGTGCAACGAATGCACATGTACAACTTGTGCACACACATGCAGAGGCCTGAGGAGGACATCAGGTATCCTTTGGTACTGCTCTTCCACCTTATTTCCTTTTATTTATTTTATTTTATTTCTCTCACTAAAGTGGGAACTTGCATTGTTTTTCAGTTAGACTGACTGACCAACAAGCTCAGTAATCTCATGTCTCTGCCTCTCTCAGCACTGGAATTACAGATATGTGACATGTGCAGACATGATCAGCTCTTATCCAGTGAGCTGAGTCACGGTATTTTGAAAAAGAGAAAGGGGGGGGGAGAAAGAAAGCAAGCAAGCAAGAAAGAAAGAAAGAAAAAAAGAGAAAGAAGGAAGGAAAGAAAAAGAAAAAGAAAGAAAGAAAGAAAGAGGAAGAAAGAGAAGGAAAGAAAAAGTATATGGACACACCAAGGCCTCCTGCCATTACAAACAAATAAACAAATTCCAGATGCATGTGTCACTGTGTGTCTGAGTTTATGTAGATATTGAGAAATCAAATCTGGGCTGTTAGGCTTTGCAAGCAAGCACCTTTAACTGCTGAGCCATCTCTTCAGCCCCAAAGCATTGTTTTAAATAAGGAAAAATGTAAGTTTGTTCAGGGAAAGGAGAGGAAGGAAAAGGGAAAGGGAGAGAGGGGGAGAGGGAGGGAAGAAGGGAGAAAGGGAGGGAGGGAGGGAGAGAGAGAGGGAGGGAGAGAGAGGGAGAAGTTCATAAAAGGCTAGGAATGTAGCTCAGTGGTAGAGTGCTTGCTAAGCTTGTGTGAACAAGGACTGGAGTTTGATTCCCAGTATTGGAGAGAGACAAAGAGGAAGGGAGGGAAGGGGAGGGGGAGGGAAGGAACCAGGGAGGGAAAGAAGGAGGGAGGAAAGGAAATTCTTTTAAGGGGTCAAATTCTACAGCTTCCAGAAAAATAAACTGAAAACAGAGATGTGTGTGTGTGTGTGTGTGCATGTGTGCGTGTGTGCGCGCATGTGCAAGCACATGCACTCAGACCAGAGGACAACCTTCTCATTTTTTTAGATGTCATTCACTTGGAGCTCTCTGAGCAGGCTGCACTGACTGTCCAGTGCTGGGATTACAGGCACAATGCGACCCTGCTTTTTTTTTTTTTTAATTTACATGGGTTCTGGGCATTGGATTCAAGTCCCAGTGCTGCCATTGCAAGCATACTTACTGAGCTATATCTCTCCAGCCCTGACAGCAAATAAATTTATTTTGACAAGTTCATTTAACTAGGATGAAGCGAGCGTATCACTGTTTTTCATTCCACTGCTCTCACAGCTATTAACATAGACTTAAGCTATCCACATGGTCTAATCAACAGTAAGGACTGTCTGCAGGTAGGAAACTGAGCACCAGGACAGATGCTCTAGCTTGACACAACATGGTCAGTGCAGACACAGAAAGGAGGTGTGATATAAGCAAGAAAACAAACACAAAGGCCTGGTGACATATGAGAAGGTGATGGGAAAACACAGAACTAGTGAGCATCAGAGAAGAAAAAACTTGAATAATATGAACATGTGGGACCCTGCTAAGAGGCACGGAGGATATAGGGTTAAAGGAAGTTGAGGCCAGCCTGAAATCCCAATAATCTCTGAGTTTATTTTAGCTGCTGAGACCGATAGGTGTTTCACCATCAAAGCCTCCTTATTTCATCCTAAAACTCCAGGCCCCTGTCAGGCCACAGCGAGCCCTGAGATAGACAATTCAAGGCCTGAGCTCACCCCAGCTATAATAACAAGCCTGGACAATAACAGTATAAAGGTCACAGTTTCTCTGCAGCCACTGCCATCCGGTACATGTCTAGAGTCACGTAGAAAGCCCCCTCAGCTTATCTATGCAAACTAGGCATCCACAGGTTACTGGCCCCTGCCAGTCACTTCATGAGATATCCACAGACTACCCTGACCCTACCAATCCCCTTGCTGCCTATGCCTTTTCCTCTATATAAACAAACATTATCTGTACAATAAAGGAGAGCTGTTCACTGCCACGTTCTCCCAGGTGGCTATGCCCATTGGCTTACCACTGTCCCAAGACTCTGCCCACCCAGCTCCATGGATGAATCGGGGTGTTAGTGTACAATGACCTCCCAAGTAATCCACGGACCGAATGAACATTCATAATGTAACCGACTAGAATGTAAACAAACTACAATTATATTAGAATGCAAAATCTGGGCAGGAATTTGTCCTTTTGGTCTGCTGATAAATTTCATAAAACAATGAAATTTTGTCATTTCTGACAACATGCATGGAACTTAAAATCATTGTGTTAAGTGAAATGAGCCAGACAAGAAAGAGAAGTAACTGCATGTTCTCACGATTACGTGTAATTGAAACCAGTAAAATGGTGGTTACCAGAGGTGGTCAGAGGAGTGAAGGGATAGTTGTCATTGTGTATTAGGTACTAAATTACAACTGCATAGGAAAAAGAACTTTTGGTGTGCTAATGTACATTACGGTGATTACATATGGTAACCCTGTACATTTCAAAGAAAGAAGAAAACATTAACCAATATACACCTATATTGAAATATTACAAATTACTTGTTTTTATGTGCCAGTTAAAATAAATTTATTGGCTTCCAGACACAAAATGGCCTTCATATTCATGATTTCCCAGTGTAATGGGAGGAAAAGATGATGACACTGAAACAAAACAGAGACTAATTGAGAGGGGGAAGAAATATGGGGGAGGGAGGGAAGGAATCATAATGGTTATTGTCTAAAATTATGGAAGCTATCAATAAAAAATAAAAAAAGTTAAAAAAATGAATTTATTGGGCTGAAGAGATGGCTCAGCAGTTAAGTTGCTTGCCTGAATAGCCTAACGACCTGAGTTCAATTCCCTAGTCCCCACCTAGAGCCAGATGTGCAAAGTGATGCATACATCTGGAGTTCATTTGCAGCAGCTAAGCCCAATCTATCTCTGTCAGTGTCACTTCTATCTCTTTCTGCTTACAAATACATACATAAATATATTTTAAAAGCAAAATTTAAAAAAATTTAATGTAAAATATAATGTATTTACTTACTTTAACGTTTCAGCAAGAAAAAAGCTTTGCTGCACATCATCATGGGTAGGAGTGGAGGAGTACACGTCCTTGACCCCGGAGAATCCCCCACTGACACGGCAGTACTTCTCAATAGCCTGAAAAAAGCAAACAAGACATTATTCCATGGAATTCCAATGATGAAGAACAAGTCAAGGACTGTGATCCAAAGTTCACAGAAAGTTGTATGAAAATTTGGCTGAATAACATATTAATAGTTAATACATTAAGTTTAAAGGTAACGTTATCAAATGGAAATATTTTCATACTGGAAATAAACTTGCACTGCACTCTCTCTAACACTCCAATCTTTCTACAATATCTCCTACTTTCCTAACTCAGATGCTGCATTTGGGCTAGTCTTTCGACATTACAGACCTGCCTAGCACTTTATGCCTCATTAATTCTGACAAATCAAGACAGAGGTCAGCTTAAATTAAAAACCTGAATTTCAATTTTATCATTTCCAAGGACAAATGATCCACAGCATGCTAAGAGAAAGGCATTATTTAGGTGCTCTCTACAATAATGGTCTCAAGAAAGAGTATTCATTGCAACCATACTCTATTCCAGAAGCAGTAATTCCACACCCCAGAGTTAGCATTACATGTGATACCAGCTAACAGGAAGAGCCCGCCAACATGCTTACTGGATTAATGACTACAGTTTAAGAGCTAACCACTAGGAAGCATTGATATGAGCTGAAGACTATCTAAGACCTTACACACACTGACATTTGAATTGCACAATGCTAGGTTAAGAGCTCTACTTTTCAATGGAGAAATGCAGCTGAGTAACTTGCTCCAAATTAACTGCTGTGTCTACTGCTTGACCAGAATTTAAAATTCTTAATTTATATCTCCTTTTGTATCTTTAACATGCATAAATGAATTATGAATCAAAATGAAATATACTCACAA
>PVHP010007544.1:0-56598 GCA_004024765.1 Zapus hudsonius
ATAAATTATATAGCAACGACAAAGAGTGTGTAAGGTAGTTTGTAAACATACCGGCAGTGTTCAAACTTCTAACAGATGGCGAATACAGTGCTGTGTTTAGTTCAATTTTAATAGGTTTTTGGAGAAGTAGGAAGGGTGGATAGCTGGGCTTCACAAAAGAGCAGTCAGCATTGCCAAGGACTAAAGAACCTGGAATATATTCAAGGTCAGTCCAAGGGGCTCTTGTGAAGGGTTTCTGGGGTGGCTTTGTGGAGTCTTGTTCAACATCATCCCCCAAACAAACTGAAGTGTTTCACCTTATTCACTACCTTAAGATGAATGACCAGATAGTGCCCTGAGAATGTCTTGTGGCCAATGCCTCTTTTATCCTGTGTTTCAAACAGAAAGGAAAAATACGGAGATGAAATACAGTCCACAAGGATTGTGTTCAATCTGTTAGGCCAGAATTCAGGCAACACCCTGGTCCCCTCCCCCAACCAGCCTCAAGGGAAGTTTCAACACTGAAACCAGACTACTGGTAAACAGGAGATAAAGCCCCTCCCCCCCCAACCTGCTGCGCCTGTGTCTGGTGGGAAAAGAACATTTCTTCCCCATTCCAGGCCACCTGGGCCCTTCCCCAGCCTGGCATTCCCTAAAAGCTCTGGTCTGATCCTGCCATGGTCTCCTTTCTCCACCTTTGGTGAAAGTAGCCAGGCAGCTCACTTTTCCTTCTATTAAAAGCCCTTCCTTTCAGAGTGGTCTCTTGTGGTGGTCATTTCCATTCTAACATCTGGTGCCGACACTTAGATAAGGGGTCACCCCCAATTGCCTCTTTGGGTGACGGGACCCCTTCCCGGATCACACGACCTCGGACCTTCTGCCCGCTTGCCAGCTTTCCCACCCACCATGACTTGGCCCTGTCTTCTGTCTTCCTCCTCATTTCTCGGTGTGTCCTTTAAATCTGATATTTGCAAAAAGCTTCAACGTCTAGATAAAGGCCCTCAGACCCCCCAGGGAGATCTGCTTGATTTGGCATTTAAAGTCTTTACTAACCGAGAGGATCCAGAATGGTCTGACAAGGCCACCAGGGACAGGCAAAAGTACCAGCTCCTGGCTGCAGCCCTGAGGGCTCCTTCCAAGAAGAATTCGGGGCCTCAACGAACACCTCCAGGACCCTGCATCCAGGTGGCACTGCTGACCACTGGGCAAAGGCCTGCCCTAATCCCCACCCACCAGCCTCCAGGACCCTGCCCTCACTGTGAACTCGCCAGACATTGGAAGGTCGAATCTCCTTCTTTGCATCATAAAGGTAGGCCAGCCCCTTCCCCCCACCCTCCACAGGAACCACTCACTGACCTTCTGGGCCTGGTGGCCAAAGACTGATGGTGCCCTGGGACCTCAGCCCCCAACAGAACTCTCCAGATCACGATGGCGGAGCCCAGGATAATTGCTCAGGTGGCAGGTAGGCCTGTCTCTTTTGTAATTAACATGGGTGCCAGTTGGTCCGTCCTGCCATCCTACTCTGGTCAGACATTTCCCTCACAGATCTCCGTGATGGGTATAGATGGCCATCCCCACTCCCCACGTGTTACTGCCCCTCTGTCCTGTCTTATCTGGAACACCTCACTGTCCCATTCTTTCCTTATCATGCCCTCTTGCCCAGCACCTCTTAGGTAGGGATCTTATGCAGAAACTCAAGCTCTCCCTTTCCCTAGCTCCCCACTCCTGTGTCTTCCTTGTCACACCTGCTCCTTCTCTCATTAAGGACCCTGCTCTCCCCCTCCCTGCCTCTGAGGTACACCCGTCTGTCTGGGACACCTCCTCTCCTGTCATGGCCTCCCACCACACTCCTATTCAAACCAGACTGAAGGATCCCTCTACTTTTCCCTGCCATCCTCAATATCCCATCTCCCTCAAACATCACCAGGGGCTCAAACCCATCATCTCTTGCCTCCTTCGAGCAGGTCTTCTGCGCCCTACCAACTCCCCCTGTAACACCCCTGTTCTATCCGTAATAAAACCTGATGGGTCCTACCGCCTGGTTCAGGACCTGTGCCTTTTTAATGCAGCTGTCCTACCAATCCACCCGGTGGTCCCTACCCCCTAACACTCTCCTCTCCCATATCCCTCCCTCTACTACTCATTTTTCTGTCCTTCATCTCAAGGGTGCCTTCTTCTTTATTCCCCTCCACGCAAACTCTTATGACCTCTTTGCCTTTACATGAGAGGACCCTGACTCCCACACTGCCTCCCAATTGACCTGGATGGTGCTTCCCCAGGGTTTTAGGGACAGCCCCCATTTTTTTTTGGACAAGCCCTCTCTGCTGACCTCCTAACCCTTGATCTCTCCCCTAGCACCCTCCTTCAATACATGGAGGACACTCTACTGTTCTCCCTCTCTTGCTCTTTCAAAACAACACACTAACATACTCCTCAACTTCCTTGGATCCAAGGATACCGAGTTTCCCCAACTAAGGCCCAGCTTTCTCTGTCTCATGTCAAATATTTGGGTTTTATTTTCACATCTACCTCTCGTCATTTAACACTTGATCACAAACAACACCTCTGCTCCCTTTCACCTCCAACCACTAAGGAGGAAATTCTTTCCTTCCTGGGCCTCACAGGATTCCTGAGAACTTGGATCCCCAATTTTGCACTTCTAGCAAAACCCCTTTATGACATAGCCAAGGGGGACTCCCATGAACCCTTGGATCCTAAGTTTGTCTGATGCTGCTACCTTATCAATCTGGCTTTACATGGGTACTGGGAAATTGAACCCGGTTCCTTAGGCTTTGCAGGCAAGCACCTTAACCGCTGAGCCACTTTTCCAGCCTTCATGCTTCCCTCTTGATACTCACCTACATGTGCACTTGAGCAGGCTTACTGAGTCATGCCCACAGGAGGAGTAAGAGAATGTTCTGGAATGCACAGCTCAGACCGCTACAGCCACAGGTGTGGCCAGCAGCCCAACAAAAATAATATGGGAAGTCACAGAGAAGTAGAACTTCAGGTCTATTTTCATGTCTTTTCCTTCCAAATGAAACAATCATCTTAATAAATTTACTCACTGATTAAGGGGTAAGAAACCCAAGACAGAAGAAACGAAAGAGGGAGGAAAAGCATCAGTCATTTGTGGTTAGGGAGCTAGCTTAATGTGATTTCCTAAGTTAATTAGGAATAGTTGGCTAAGCACACCACAGTAGAAGTTAAGGAAGTTCTGGCTGAATCACATGTTCATGAGAGTTGTGTTTGAGTCATAACTCAGCTGCACCCTGCTGTCTCACCTTGGGAAAATTACCAAGCATCCAAAGTCTCATTTATTCCCTATGCCAAGTTTAATATAATCACTGTAGCTGTGACTGGGATTAAAACAGGTTAGCTATGTGTAAGTAGAGTCACAATGCATAGTTCCCTTTTATTCCATCAGATAATTATGATTAATGTAAAATACAGTTGCTAGAAGGGAGAGTCTGGAGTTTGGACTATTTATGGGTGAGCTGACGACACCTTGAAAAGTTTGCAGGATGGTAAAGAAATTAGTTCTTCAGAGTCCTCAGAAGAGGGGAACTTGGTTCATGCTAATATTTCCATCTCAGGGAGAGGCTATGAGCACCCACAGAGCCCTCCTGACTGAGCCCTCATGCAACTAAGGTTTGATATTTGCCTTTTCCCACCGTCAAATTACAACCAGTATTTAATATACAGAGATAAAGTCTGCAAAGCCATTACTTAAAATGCCACTAAAATGTCATGACTAAATAATCATTCTCATTCTGAAATCTAAGGAATTGGAGGCAAGTGAGGAAACAGGGAGGAAGGATGGGTACTTGTTCAGACAGCAGAGGACAGAAGTGCTGCTTATTCATTTGGTAGAGAGAGTGGAGTGCTCAGGGTTTAGGGTGCTTAATTCCTACCTAATCAGCTCACTTCATCTATTCGTTGACATCTTGTTTGTTTTTGTTTTTTTAAGCATTCAAGTAAGAAATAAAATCTATAGAAGTAGTTGGGATGTATTTATTTCTCTAGTTATCCTTTGACAAATACTCCCTTCAGAAAACCATAAGCTTGTGGTGGTCTCATGCTATTAAATCCAGTTTTATCCAGTGATGACAGTTTCTTCTATTAAAAAAAAAGAGTATAGTTGCACAGGATAAATATTGAAGCCGCATGCGGTCCCCTGCTGTCTTTCAGGAGTTCCTTTGTTCATAATTCACCTACTTTCCAACATCTGATTGCCTCAATTACTGCCTCACAGTGATCTCTGAACATCAGTGTTCTGTTCTCTTGTTAACTCCTGATGGAAAGAGCTTGCTAAGAAGCCCCTCCCCAACTGTCAGTCATGGCGAGTTAGGTCTCTTTTCAAAGGCATCCCTGCAGTGAGAAACCACTCAAGTGTCAAAGCAGGCTTTTAATTGCAAAGTTAATTTTCACTCTGGTAGACAGGAAAAGTCCAACCATTAAATTTGATCACCACGATGCTGCTAAAATATAAATGTCCAGAAAGGTTCATGAGTTGTAGAAAGAGCCTTAGACAGGTGAAGATAATACATAACACACTAGAAGACCCTCTAATGGAAGAATCTGGAAAAGAATCAACATGCATCTCAGGTTTGAGGATCAGAATTCTGCCTATAAAGAAAGTGGGTGATATAAAAACTACACTGGCTCTTTGTCCCAGGGATGGAAACAAAACAAAAAAACACACATACATTTTCAAATGGATAGAATATAGGAAACAAACTACCTAGGTTTGAGAAAGGTGATGCCATGCAAAGGGCTGCATTCTTGCTATCGTATGCCCAGGAGGGTGGAATCTCAATAAAGAGAGAAAACAAGACGCACAAGACATAATCTGATTGGATGTGAGGCCCAACCAAGGGAGGAGATTCATGCCTGATACAGATAACCTAGTCAGAAGTCTATGGCTGGGAAGATTGAAAACCATAGGAGCAAAGCTATTACTGTTGCCAAAGCCAAATGGAATATATTGTGCTCACCAAGTTGCCCTCTGGATATTTGTTGATGCCAATGCATTACTGCTGCTCTTACTTTTCATTAGAAATACATCTCTTTTCAGAGCCAGGTGTGGTGGCACACACCTTTAATCTAGCACTTGGGAGGCAGAGTGAGTTTGAGACAACCCTGAGACTACATTGTGAATTCACGGCCACCCTGGGCTACATAGTGAGTTCCAGGTCATCCAGGGTTAAAGTGAAACACTGCCTGAAAAAAAAAAAGGTTAGAGGGCTGGGGAGGTGGCTCAGCAGTTAAAGGCACTCACTTGCAAAGCCTGCCAGCCAGGATTCAGTTCCCTAGTACCTGCACAAAGTGGTACCTGCATCTGAAGTCCATTTACAGTGGCAAGAGGCCCTGGCATATTCTCTCTCTCTCTCTCTCTCTCTCTCTCTCTCTCTCTCTCTCTCTCTCTCTCTCTCTCTCTCTCTCTCTCTCATTCTCTGTCTTCTAATAATGAAGACTGCTAGAACAGTAACACCCAGAAATGCTCATCGGTGCAGTAGTGGTGCTAAACCTAGGTGGGTTTGTTCATTGTTAATGGCTTGTTAATTGGCTAAGAGATCCACTCAGAGACAGGTAACCCTTAACTGGAACTGGGATCCATGGCAATCCCATATAAGGACCAAGAATCTGGGCTCCAGGGGGAAATAACCAGAGATCTACAGAAAGGCTATACCCATTAGAATCTTGACAGATTGTTAATGAGACAAAGTGTGTCTCATTTAACCTACACTAATCTCACTCTCCATTGGAGATTCTGTTTGTATGTTTCAGAAGCCAGTGAGAACCGTGGACAACCCAATCCCACCAACAGGACCAGAGATGTTACACCCAGGGAGGAAATGAACCAACCTTAATTTATGGTATAAAGGCCAAACAAAACCTTGGATGAAGTGATGAGATGAACAAGACCTACCTCCATAGCAAATCAGATAACCTGTGAAAGGATAAAGGAGACAGGCACTGAGGATACCCAACACAATCTAAAGCAGAAATCCAGAGATTCTTAAGACCTCAACAGTAAAGCAGACCTAAAACTCCCCCACCATGACTCAGGGATATGAAAGGAAGAGGGGGTGGAAAGATTGTATGAGCCATGGTGGGGAAGAGAGGGAAAAAAAGCCTGGCTACCTCTGGTACCATCCATATCCCCCTATCTCATGGACTGGTCCAGCAAGCCCAAGTAGGTAGGAAGTCCCCAGTGGGGTGACATTTAAAAGTTAAAAAAAGGAGGCAGGTGCTTTGATTAAAGGAATTAGCAGCTAATGGTATATTTTCAAAAGTCAAATAGTGGAGGGGACTTTGCACGGTTGCTGCCTTCCTAATGTCTTTTCTTGGTTCATGTTCAGCAACTTTTTCTGCATCATGATGTCCATATGTGGTCCGATGGTGCCAAGAATTGGGTAAAAGTTCTGGGAGGTCCTACCCTGGGGGTGTGATGGCTCAAGCAGCTCCAGAGAAGCCCCTCCCCTTGAGTGGGAGGTGTCTAGCTAGAGCTACAACCTAGGGGCTAAAACTGACTGGTCAGGTATGAACCAATCAGCTGTCTCTCTGACTCACCTGAGGGAACTTTAATCTCCTAGGACCCTGTCTTGGCCCTTCTTCCCCACATGGCAGGCTAGCAGAAGGACCTCTGACGCTCCTGGCCTTAGGAAGGTAAGGCCTACCCCAGGCTCCAGATTTTTTTTCCCTCATGAACCTTTCCTTTTGATGATGGGAGCTCTCTGTTATCTTTTCTTCTGCTGCTTGTTTAGCTAAACAACATAAATTCTGTTAAACTCTCTACGTTTTCTCCCCACACTGGTGGCTGAAGAACTCTGTAACTTCCCATGTTTTCTTAAATAATATATTATGAACCTCACAGACCATGTGGTGACAGGGCGGCTTTCCTATCCAATTCCCCTTTCCCTTAACTAATTAATCTAGAATAAATGTATGATAAGACATATTTCTGTCCCTGTGTGTGGTTCTCGCCTCCACAGACGCCTTGGGCCTTGGTGGAGGGAAAACGCAGAGAGAGGAGCGGGAACTGGTTGCAGGGAGCCAGCCAGCTGTCCTTGGTCCGCTGTCCGCGGTCTCCTATCTCAGGGCTGGGCCCACAGAGCTGGCAGAAAGGCGCAGGGGGATTCGGCGAGGCCACAGAGGCGAGCAGATGCGTGTTGTTAATCCATGTGGTTCTTTATTCTATTCTGGGGGATCTACTCTAACTAGGGAAAAAGGGGGTCTGGGGCCAGGGAAAAAAATGGGGAAGGGACAAGGTGATTGGTTGGTGGGGGTGGGGAGTTGGCAGCCTGCACAGGGATAGGTGGGTGGGACAGGTGGGTGGGGACAACCTGAGAACACCTCATTGGGGGTCCTGAGTGGCGGGAAATACGTGCTGCCAGCCACGGCTGGGATGGATACAAGGAAGTTGCTTAAGATGAGATGGGGGATGCTGGTTTAGGGTGGCCAGCACATGGGGGTGGGAGCTAGGGTGGGTGGAGCTGGGAAACGCCTGCCTAGTTACCGGGGTTTCACCTTACACGCCCTTGGCCCTTGCTCCCAGTGCCCTAAGTAGCAGAGCCAGTAATTAATGTCCAACACCTGTGTATAATTCTTTTGCATTAGAGGACACGAACTTGGGGGGAGGAGGGAAAATGCAGAGGTAAAAGATACAGTTGTGCCAAAGGTTCCCTGTTACAGGGGAATCAGGGATCTGAGTAGGGGTGCAACAGCAACTGAGACAACACACACAGCTGGACTTCGATTCTACCACAATCAGGTAAAATAGAAATGGTTCTTTGTTCAATTGTTCTTTCAGATTAAGTAATTCTTTCAAGATTTTTCAATTGTTTCAAAGACCTATGAGCACAAAACTCATCCTATTCCCAGTGATCACAGCTGCTAAATGCCACATCTTCTCCTCCTGGAAACCCTAGCTTTGCTTGCTAGCCACTCCTTATTCCTATAAAACCAAAATACAAACTCAACTCTGGGCTGGAGATTTTTGAGAGCAATCTCACTTCAGATCCCTGGTTAATAAACTCTTCGACCTCCACTCCTACTGGCATTGGTGTGATCTCTCCTGAGATAATTCTGTAACAGGTTTAGGTGGATGCCAGCCCCAAAGAACACAAGACACTTTAAAATGAGACTAAAGAGCACAGGGTCTTGTGCTAAAGGGACCCTGTTGAACAGTTCAAAGTGGGGTGTGCTTTCTTCATGGCTTTTCTGTCATCCTGCTCAGGGGGGTGCACAGGACATCTGCTGGATCTTTATGATAAGCTCGCACACTGCACAGAAAGGCCTGAGGAAGAGCAAATGGCCTCAGCTGCCATCATGTTGTGACATTCCATTTTACAAAATGATGTGTCGTTATTAAGTGGGTCGGGATATTGATTTCTCGGTGTTTCCCGCTTGCTCGATTGCTTTGGGTACAACAACAGCAATGTATATGTTAAATACACTGAGTGGGTACAGAAGGTTTATCTTTGGATCTCAGTAACATGGATCCTACTCTGCCTCTGCAAGTGGTCAGTCCCCTTGACACCCTGATTCTGGGCTCTCAAAAGGAAAGTTTTGCTGTCTTCCTCGAACCCCCCAGGGTGGGATCTCAGCCAGCCTGAACATCAGATGACTTCCTTACAGCTCACACTATTGACTTGTCTTGGGTTTCTCCCTCTGCGAAGGGAGAAGGTTGCCCTCAATTATTTCTTTTTTTAAAAAAATATTTTATTTATTCATTTTTCAATGAGAGAGAGAAAGAGAGAGAGAGAGAGAGAGAGAGAGAGAGAGAGAGAGAGAGAGAGGGAGGGAGGGAGAACCAGGGATACCACCTTGTGGGTCTGGCTTATGTGGGTCCTGGAGAATTGAACTGGGGCCTTAGACACTGGAGGCAAGTGCCTTAACCACTGAGCCATCTCTCCAGCCCTCAATTATTTCAAAGACTCATGAGCACAAACATTATGCTGTTCACAGTGATTTAAAGGAGAGGTCTTGAAATTTGATACGTTTTCTTTGTGCCTACGGTGTGCCTGGCATTGCTTTCAGCTTGAGGTATAAGAGAATTTAAGAACAAAGACCCTGTCCTTGGAGGATTCCATTTTAGTAGATGGAGACAAAGATCTAGTAAATAATAATAATAATAATAATAATAATAATAATAATAATAATAAACAGGTAGATGGAAAGCATGCCTAAATGTTTGCAAGTGTCATAAAGATGAACTAGTCAGGTTACCTGGAAGAAGGTGTGGGATTACAGGTGAAGGATTAGGATAATAAGTGAGGTGTTAGTTTTGGTCTGAGTCATTAGGGAAATCCTGTGATAAAGTCAACTTCACAACAGAGAGCAAACTGAAGTGAGAAAGCAAACCACATCATGTGTGAGGGAAGAGGATCTAGGTAAACCTACAGTTGGTGAAAAGACCCTGAGGCAGGAGTGTCCTTGAAGGGACTAAGAACCTGTCCCTATATGTTCTGGCTTGAGGGGACATCCAGAGGTGGGTTTGCACTGGGGTTTGCTCCCAGACATGCCTTCTGCTCCTGTTATCCATTCAACACAGTGTTCCAGAAGCTTTGAGAGATTCAAGAACATTCCTACCTTGACTTGCATGGAAATCCTCCAGCAGGTCCTGAGAACCCAGGGCCCAAGAGAGAAGAAATGTTTTCGCGGTTTATGTCAAGTTGTAATTCTCAGTTGAGAAAGCCGTGTCTCCTGTTACCTAATAGCAAACATTATCCTAAATAATTTTCTTATCTGAAAAGGATCAAGTTGAACCCCAGCCAATGGCAGTGGTACTTTGGAGGAAGCTGAAAGCAAGTCTGTTTTAGGAACGCAGGAATGGCTCTTGCCTACATGAATGTTTGTAATTACAGCCACAAGATCACCTTGTAGACACTTAATAGCTTAATAAGATTTTTAATGAGGCTCTTTGAAAATGAGAAACCACACAGTATAAAATGGGCCTATAAAATTTTAGACAGCTGTGCCGCGCCCCCAGACAAATCACACAAAGAGTCCCAGGGCCCTTGTAATATGGAGCGCTGGGTTTAGCTGACTAAGGTTTTCATTCCAGGAGCCTCCAAGCATTCTTTTATGACCTCCAGCTCCTCCAGAGAACCCCATCACAGGGAATCCTGAAGAGACTGACATCTTCCCTAACTGCTCCAATGAGCACTGCTAACCCTCCATACCAGCCAGTTCCTTTATTTGTGAATTACCTAATGTATTTCACATTTCTCTATATAGCTGGCAGGTTCCTGCCATTGGGAAGGAGATTTATCTTTGTCCTGAGGGTGTTTGCTCTCTACCAAAACCTACCAAACAAAGGCTGTTGGATATAGAAAGAGGAGGTAGAATCAACAGGATACTTAATCAGAAAGACTTTTGGAGATGGCTGTGTTTATGAACATCCTTGAAGTGAGCTTGCTGTAGGGATAGATTCTTGAAATGCTTGGGAGGATCATGTCACTCTAAGGTTTGAAGAGTGAGCTCCACTCTGAGAGCAGCACCGAGTTAAGGTTACACAGCGGGTGAGTGAAGACCGGGAAATGCAGTCCTTTCAAAGTGTGAAGAATTGGAGCTTCTTCGCACTGTGGCTGTTGAAACTTGCAAAGATTAATCTTGTGATAGTATACGTTCTTCAGAGCAAAAGAGAAGTGCAAATTGAGCTTATGGATTTTAGAAAAAAATTTGTGCTTGAACTTGAGTGGTACACAGCAGAAAGGCCAAAGAGTTGAGAACATGACTTTCAGCTACATAGGCCTCTCCATCAGCAGGTAAGTTGTTTGCTCATTGCTTTGTACAAGACCTGGAGGCAAAGGACTGATGTTTCATTTTGGATTTACCTTAATATACAGCTCAAGGTTAGTCCCAGAGCAGATCTCCATTAGTATCTTGATGGATAGCAGGAACAGCTCCCTCATGCCTAGCATTTTCAATGGACAATAAGAATTCATTTCTTGGGTTGATCCATCAGGGAATGGGGTAAGGTGTATTACATCCAGGGTCACAACTAGAACATTCCATGGATGATAAATCTAAAATATTGATACATGTGGCCTAAAATGTACCTCATCAAGTTTTGTACAGCTTCCTCCACCACAAAGAGACAGAATGCAGGAACCTCTATAGCATGAAAGTTTTCTAAAATTACATTTCTGAGCAAGTAAGGGTATATACCACGAATGACTGTGGTCACAGGGCGTCAACATTTTAATGCACAACTTGGAAAAAATTCGGTAGTATTAATATTTTTCCTCAACTCTGACTTCTCAAAGAGTGATGTATTATAGTATTTTTAACTCTCAAAGTATCAACATTTTTCAAAACTCTGCATGGTAAATATAGTTCATTCACAGGAAACCCATGCAGGCTATGTTGGGATAGGATTGCAGAGCTACCTTAGGGACTATTCTGTCATATTATGTATGTACCCATACTAGTATGTGAGGTATTCATGTAATCTATACCCAATGGGCAGTTTCATGGAAGAGATTTAATCTATAAATGATTGAAAATGTATTTTGGCCCATTTTCATTGTGATTCACTTTCGTTCCAAGAGAATGTGCAAGTCGCATTTTATAGTCACTCCCTCTTTAAGCTTCGTAAATCACTTAAAGTAGGATTTATGAGCCCCTCTTATAGAATTTGCTGACAGTATAAATGGATGATGTTGCATAGGCTCCTGGTAAAGAATTCCTGTGGAAGACAGAGTGACAGTGGTGGTGGCTCTTTTAAAGATGTTAGCGACAATGCCCAGAAGTGACAGAATTATGAGAATATACACGGATACACTATTTTTTAAGAAGGAGTTTCAGCATTTTTATCAAAATCATGTACTATTTCACCTCAATTTTGATTCTGGAAAGTTCTGGTACATATAACTGGACATGTACATGAAAGCTTCTGAGAGTACCTGTTCCTGCACATAAGAAAACCCAGAGCAAGATCAGTGATCATATCATATGGTATCTACACTATGGAATACTAGGTAGGCTCTTGTTTTAAAACAGGGAAGAGAATTTCATTTTTGATACTCCTATATAGCTATTTTTAACTTGAAACTTTTATGATATATATTTATATATGAACTTAGTCCAAAATAGTTTAATGTTATTACTGAATTGGTGTGCCAAGTGTAGTAGCACATACTTATTGTCCCCTGTTATTTGTAAGGTTGAAGCAGGGGGAGTGCTTGGGTCCAAGTTATGTTCTATTTTGAAGGAGGAGGAGGAGGAAGAAAAAGAAGAGGAAGATGAGGGAGAGGAGGAAGAGGATGATAAATAAGAAAGAACAGGAGAGAAGAAGGGAAAGAGGGAGGGTAGACTCATAATCCATAGTCCATCAAGGTCTGATTGTAAAGGGCTTTTGTAGATTACATGTCAAAAGATGTAGTTCTCTCATTATATCTGAAACATCTAAAGCTCAGCTTTAGAGTTTTCTGGGGGAAACATGGTACAAATTTCAACATAAAAGATTGTTCTAGAACAGTTTTTAAGGATATTTTATTTATTTATAGAACAGTTTTTCCCAGTCAGAAGATGGGTGATGATGTTAAGAGCTTTCTGCTATTCACCAGAGAATAAATATGTGAATTGGGTATCCAGAGACAACACATGAGGCCTCCAAAGTTGTGGTTTTATTATTAAATCATTGTTAAATAACAATAATAATTATTATTATTTGTGTAGTCATTTCCTGTAATCTCGTCTACAAAGTCTAATTTATAATTTATAGTTCTTCATTCATCATTTAAAATATTTCCTGATGACCTACTATGTGTTTGGGATTAGATGAATAATACTATCCTTTTCCTTTGTGTGAGTGGGGGGGAGGAATGGAAGGAGATAAAGAAATCAATGAGAAGTCATGGAAGTTCACCTGGCTTGTTTCCTGTCCTTCATATCGTGTTCCTCTCTGACTTTGTGAATGACAAGACATGCCCTGAAGAGGGCAGAACAAGAAGCCAAGTGGAATCAGAAGTTGTGAATGCTCATTGATGCCTAATATTTAAATTTCCTGAAACTTAGCTGCCTCCTTAATAACAAGTAAACATTTCCTGCCTCTTCAAAGGACCCTTTCAGTGACAACACTTGCTTTATCATGTTCAGTCAAGCTCTGAATAAACGTGAAAAAAAGAACTTTGTCGACATACAAATGATATTTTATTTAAAATGTTCGTTGTGATTTAAGAAGTTTTGTGGGAAAACTCCTCAAGTTATGGAGAGTTACACTTTCCACACTTGACACATTTTTAAAAATTTTTTATTTATTCATTTTCAAGCAGAGAGAGAAATAGCGGGAGAGAGAGTGAGAGAGAGAGAGAGAGAGAGAGAGAGAGAGAGAGAGAGAGAGAGAGAATGCACCAGGGCCACCACCTTGTGGGTCTGGCTTATGTGGGTCCTGGGGAATTGAACCCGGGGCCTGAGGCACTGGAGGCAAGTGCCTTAACCGCTGAGCCATCTCTCCAGCCCCACCTTTGACACATTTTAAAGACCCTATGACTGGTCAAGGATACACCAGAAATAACGCTTCTGGGTATGTGGTGGTGTGCATAGAGTGAAATAACTTGTGTAATTCATCTGGATTGATTTATTCTATGAGAGGGTATTTGTGAATGTATGGGTGTCTGAAACAAGGATGATTTCCATGGACAAGCAAGATCATGATACGGGAAGATGCTGACCAAAGTGCTGAGCTGAGACAGACCCAGCACAAAGTCATCACGGTGTCCAATCAGGCCCCCTGTCAGACTAAGGGACTTTCAGCACCTAAAATGGTAATGATGAGATTATATAGACACAAGGGAGGTGATTATGCCCCTTGCTATCTTTTTTTTTATGAAATCAACACTCAATTAATGGAATAAATTTCCAACAGAGCTGCCATTGTGGAAGAGATCTTTTCTCTATGTGAGTCCTAAAGAGTTCTTTTCAGAGATCCCTATTAAACATCTAAAATGGGCAATGTGGCAGGGCAGAATTGACATTTTTACTCAAAAATTGCATTATTGTTTGACCTACCCCCACCACCTTCCACCAACTGTGGAAACTAGGAAAAAAGAGAAGAAATGGACATCTTTCTGAAGGCTCCATATGCTTCACTATTCTCATAAGTAGACACTCTCCTGGAGAAATGGTCTATGCTAAGATGACTTTTTTTTTTAATGAAACAGTATAGTAAAACCTTACCTAGTGCCTTGAGACCTAAACTGAAATATTTCCAAAAGGGATGTGTGGGGGCAAACTGTGTTCCAGTGGGTGATCTCACACCCATAGTGATCCCCTGCCCCATCACACCCTAAAAACAATTCTTCACACTGTTGTCTTGGAGAGTGAGGAAGGACTTTGCTCAGAGCATTGTATCCATTCTCTTAAAAACCTATAGACAATTCTGATGGTCCTTACTATTTCTCAATATTGACAAATTAAGTACTTCTATCTGCTTTATGGGATGGTTCGTCTCTAGTTGTCATTGTCACCTGGACAGAATTTAAAATCACCATGGAAACACATTTTTCGGCATGGCTGTAAGGGATTTATTTAGATTAATTGAAATGAAAAGACTCACCCTAACTGTGGGTGGCACTGTTTCATGGTTCCATGAACTGGAAGTCCTGAACTATATAAAAAGGAGAAAGCTCACCAGCATTTCTCTCTCCTCTCTCTAAATTTTTTGTCTCTCTCTTCTCTCTATGTCTCTCTCCTCTCTCTCTATCTCCTTTCTATCTCCCCTCTCTCTCTTCTCTCTTGTCTTCCTCCCAGTGGGTATGACAATATGACTCCAGCTACCTGTTCCTGCCTTGATTTTCTTATCATGATGGACTTCCTCTTGAAACAGTAGGCTGACAATAAATGCTTTCCTTCTTTAAACTGCTTCTGGTCTGGTATTTTGTCCCAGCAACAAGAAAGTAACTGAGATACTATAGGAACTTAGTGTGTCTACCTTTTTTGTTTCATCTTACTATGCTTGTTCGTTTTGTAGGTTTTTTTTTTTCTATTTTTTACAAGTAGGAATGTGGACGCAGCAGTCATTTGATGCTGTTTCTCTAGATGAGCAAGAAGTGTACCACCCTGTGAGTTTTTGGGGGGGGGATTAATTATTAATTTTTTTTATTGTCCATAATGAGTTACATTGTTTAGTGGGCCAACAATGAGTTGTTACCCCCAATTCCCCGATGCCACCCTCCCCATCCCCAGTCAGCTGGATATCCTCCACCATGGGCCGTCTGGATCAGTCCTTGTGATAGGGGACCATGGATAGCCTAGTATTTGGCCAGGTTCTCCTGGCCCTAGTATGCTGTTACTGAGGGGTGCCATGCCTCTGGATAGTCTCCCCCACCACGGCTTTCACAATCTTTCCGCCCCCTCTTCCACATAGTTCCCTGAGTCGTGGTGGATGAGTATTAAGGGTGCTTTATTGTTGTGAGCTTAGGGGTCTTTGTGTCAAAAATCATTGGTTTCTGTCTCACTGGCTTATCCTGTGTTGATTGAATGGCTGTGGCTGTGGGTCCCTTGTTCATCCCACCATTCTCTGTGGGGTTCCATATGGATCCTCCACCGTATGACTCACCAGACTCAAGTTCCTACTTCCCTGTGAGTTTTTAAGTCAGAGTTGGAACATATATATATATATATATATATATGTCGCTGCTTACAAGAGCCATCTGTCCCTATTCTGAGGCATCAGGCTATGATAACCCAATGCCACTTCCTTTGCTGTGCAAGGCCCTGAAGGGTGGTAACAGACCACTAGATGTGGTCCTCAGGCAGGCTGAGCAGACAGGGCACTTTAGGGCTGAAAGCAGTGCTAGGCTGGTCTCTTTTCTCCACCAGAGGACTTTCAGTCTCAGGTAACAGCTATCTGTGAAGACAAGTCATCCCACAGCCCATGAGAGTGATTGTTATTTCCTCCACGAGCCTGACAATTGAGCGATGTCTCCCGATGCCACTGAGCTATCTGAGGTGGTGACAAAGTGATGCTTTCTGCAGAAGCGAAGCAGGAGGCGGGGAGACAAGAAAAAACTGTTCCTCAGTTCCTATCTTTAATTGGTTTTAACCAGCCATTGGCCAGTGGAAAAAAAATCTGTTCCGAAATGTGAGCTTGAATACATTGTCAGGATAGATCCCATATTACAGCAACAAGTAGTTTTAAATATCACAGACTCAAATCATGACCCAGGAATATTCCGGATGCCAATATGGGTGCACTATATTAATGGACTTTAACTGGAACCAACAAACTAGTAGAACAATTTCAAAATCTTAGAGTAGGAGGTCTTGCTCAAAATTCAACTCCCCTTTGTCTGTGCTCACCATATTGCATTTCTTCCTTGATTAGACATAAGATGGAAACGACAATTAAGCTGGAATCATAATCAAAAGAGACCAAATGCATCCTCCAAACAGTGTGCCTGTCATCACCCTTTGCTGAGAGTTAGAGTTTCATGATTTTAATGAAGAGGGAGAGGAGAGGACAACGAGTCTTGCATACCTGAAGGAAATCTGAGCTAATGAAATGCTTGGCTATAACCCTCCCACATTTCTGTGCTTAAATTCATGAGAGATGAAAGCTCTTTTCAGGTAATTCTCTTTCCTGTGCTCCATTTGGTCTCATAAAACGAGATGTGTTCCATTTCTGTAAGAAGAGATTGTGTCAAAAACACATCAAAACTGCATTTAATGTGTGATAAAATTCTCCAGTGAAATCATGTGGGCCTGGAGACATTTGAGGGGGGGAGGTGGGAGTCGTCATTTAATATAATTCCAATTTACATAATGAGAAGGGATGAGATGATCTGTATCTTATTGGGTAAATTGAAGTAGTTTGTGGTTTTTCTGGAATTGGTTACTTTTATCAAAGTTGGTAAGTACATGCTTGTGGAGATATGGCAATCTGTTATCAATTTGCTATCTTCTGGTTGTGTAATGATATTCTCTATTTCCTTCCCAATATGATATTGATAATTTATGTCTTTTCTATTTTGTCAGATAAAGAACCAGACAGACTCCATCTTGGAGTTAGAAGCCATTTTGTAACAAAGTTCTTTTTGATCTGACCTTACCTTAAACCTGCCTGGAATTTCTTTAACTGTGCTCTACCCCTCCCAAGAATTTCTCCTCCCTGACTATGCTATCACTCTTCCCGAAATCTCAGTTACTCCTCTCCTTGACTGTGTATGATAAGACCCATGCCATCCAGGAAAAAAAAAATTGCCAACTTTTAATTAACTATGCATTCTGCTTGCTAAATCCCCTTGTTGGAAATTCCCCAAATTTTTGGATATAAAACCTTCACTTTTTCTTTTGTGGGCGGCTGGTCTCTGGAGCCCTGCATTTGGGTGAGACAACTCATGTGCACAAATAGAGCTTGCTTCAATTTGGCTTAAATTTGAGTCTGTGGTCTTTTCTTGATGTCCATGGGTTTAACATCACCTTGGCTAGAGATGTATCAGTTTTATTGCCAAGAACCCAGTTGTGGGTGAAATATTCTCTATATTTAGAGTAGGTCTTGTTTGATGGTACTGTTGACTTCTTTCCTATCTTTGCTGATATTTTATGTTGTGGTTTTATCAATTATGGATTAAGAATTTTTAAAAATGAAACTAATATGAGAAGTTACAACTAGTTAATTATGGCAGGGTGGAGTGAGAGACATTTTATGCAATGGTCTAACCCCTGGCAGGAACCATGTGTTCTAATGATTCCCCATCTGTGCCCACACAAGAAAGAAACCCTAACTAAACTCACTCATGCACAATAAAAAAAAAAAGTGCCGTCAAAGTGAAGAAGATACTAGTTGGGAAAACGAAACTCAGTGGAAGGGGACAGGGAGGGAGGCAAGAGAATGTAAGCGGAGGAAAATGTGTCTAAAATACATGATATGCATGCATAAAATTGTAAATAAATAAAAATTGAATAAATCTAATTTTTGCATTATTTAATAATTAAAATGCATGTCCCACTTTGTTCATCTGGCTTTACATGGGTGCTGGGGAATGCAATCCAGGCAGTCAGAAGCTTTGTATGCCAGTGCCCCAAGCTCCGAGCCGTCTCTCCTGCCCTTCCCTTTCAGTTTTGTTTTACCTAGTTGTGACTATTATTTGGTGCACAGGTATTTAGAGTCCTTATATCCTTTTTGCTTGTTTGTTTTTAAATGTTTTATTGATTTGCAAGCAGAAAGGGAGAGGGAGAGAGAGAAGGAGAAGAGAGACAGAGAAATGGGCATGCCAGGACCTCCAGCCACTGCAAAAGAATTCTAGATGCATACACCACTTTGTGCATCTGGCTTTGTGTAGGTACTGGAAAATAGAACCAAAGTTCTTAGACTTTGCAGGTAAGAACTAACTGTTGAGCCATCTCTCCAGCCCATAGAGTTGTTATATCTTAATGAGTGATCAACTTCATCAGTACTCTGACCTTATTTTGATTAATGCTTGCATGATATAAGCTTTTTAATACATTTACTTTTTTAAAGAAGGAAAGGGCTTATTTTCAGCTCTCAGTTAGGAGGGGAAGCCCACCATGGCAGGGAAAACATGGCAGAATCAGGAAGCCAGTTCACACAATCACATCTGCAGGGAAGAAATAGAGAGCAATGGATTCTAGCTTTATCCTTTTTATAAGGATAAAGGCTCCCAGCTCATAGAACAACACTGCCCACAGTGGAGGTGTGTATTCCCGCCTTAATCTAATCTAGAAAATTCTTAACATACACACCACATATTTGTTTACATGGTGATTCTAAATCCCATCACATTGACAATCAGAGATTAACCATCACAGTGTCACTGTGGGCAGGAATGACATGTTGTCAAGTTAGAAGCATCTCAGGAACCAAGAAGTGACTGGATAAAGTCAGCAGAAGTCAGTGGAGTAACTAGCAGGTTGTTCTGAAACTGACTCCTGGTGATCAGTCTAGAAGGTGTGACAGATCGGAGGGCAGGAATGGAATGTGGAGCCATGGGAATGATGGTTCCAGGAAGACAACTTTCTTTAATACATTAACTTTTAAACTTACTCTTGAAATGTTTCTTTTAGGCAGTATGCAATTGGGTGATTTTGACTTAATCCACATATCTTTCTTAAAATCAATTCACATATCATTTGCATTTAATGAATTATCGATATCGTAGTATTATGATTTTCTTCTTTTTTAATGTATTGTGTATGTGTGTTTGTGTGTGAATACTTGCACATGTGTATATGTGTGCGTGCATATGGAAGCCAGAGGATGACATCAGGCGTCTGCTTCCATATTCTCTCTCTTATTTACTGAAGCAGGACCTCTCTCTTGAACTCTGAGGTCATCAATTTGGCTAGTCTTAGCTAGGCAGCTTGCCCTGGAGGATTCCCTGTTTCTTCCTGGCTTCAGGTATTACAGGCAGGCTTTGATGCCCACCTGGCATTTACACAGCTCCTGGGGGTTTGCGTTCTCATCCTCATGCTTCCCAGCAAGGACTTTGTACACTGATCCAACTCCCCAGCCCCTGAAATCTGGTATTTTTTTTGTTTGCTTTCTCTTTGTTCTTTCTGTTTTAGATTCTGTTTGCCTCTGCTACCTGCCCGTGTGTTACTTAAACATTTTTTATAGCTCCATTTGGGAATATTATTAGTGTTTTAGTGTATCTCAGTGGAAAATTTTAGTGGGTGTCCTATGCATTATGTTATGAACATATAACTCATTGCAATATAGTGTTCTCATTATCCTACCCACTTGGGTAAAAAAAAAATAAAATCCATATTTTCTTAAGCTTTTTGGTGCTCTCTCTTTAGAATGTTTCTCTTACATACATTTAGGAATACAAATATGAGTATAAGTCTTCTTTTAATCATCAAGGATAAATGTAGAAAATTCAGAGGGAGAAGGAAAATCTGTTCTATTCATCCATATTTTTTCCATTTTTTTCTTTTATGATGTTCCCGTGATGCCTCTCTGTGTTATTTTCTTTCTGTCTGAAGAACTCTGTTTGCCATTAATTTGGGGTAGCTTTTCCATGCAATAGATCTCTCAGCTTTCCTTCATCTGAGAATATTTGGAATTCCCCTTCATTTCTTTTCAGGATATGACTCACTAAGCATAGGTGTCCAGGTGGACAGTTTTATTTATTTTTTTCTTTCAGCACATAAGAAACATTATTCTTCTTTCTGTGGTTTTCGTAGTTCCCCATAAGTCTGATGTTTCAACTGTGATCCATTACCCAAACAGGCTAGCTACTGTTTTCATTCACTCATTTCAAACCCTGGTTTTAGGTTTTAGAAATATAGGAGTATTTCATAGTTGAATTTTGAGTAGGTATTCTGTTTGGAATCAACTTGGCTTTTTGAATCTGTACATTATATGTTACCAAAATGGGGAAGTTTTCATTCATAATTTTTCAATATTTTTTATTTATTTATTTGAAAGAGAGAGAGAGAGAGAGAGAGAGAGAGAGAGAGAGAGAGAGAGAGAGAGAGAGAGAAAGAATCTGGGCATGCCAGGACTTTTTGCCACTGCAAACAAACTCCAACTCATGTACCACTTTGTGCATCATAGCTATTATCATTAGCTTTACATGGGTACTGGGGAATCAAACCCAGGTCATCAGGACATGCAAATAAGTGCCTTTAAGGACTGAGCTACTTCTCTGGCCTTCATTCATGATGTTATGAGTACTTTTCAAGTCTACCTTCCTTCTCCTTCTTTTTTGGAACTTTTTATTTTTGCTATAATTTTACTACAGCTTCCTGAGGTTGGAAATTTTTAAATTTTTTAAAATATACTTTCTGATGTTAGGCTTTTGAAATTTCTATTGAATCATAAGTAAAGTTAAAATAAAATTAAGCACAGTTTTATTGAGATGTGTAGTAGGTTTTCGATATGGTAGAGATATTTTTTCCATTTTTTTTCTTATTTTGGAAATAGACTCAATGACCAGCCAGAAATGTTCTGCCTTCAAGCAGCAGGCTGAGTTTTTCTTATAACAACAAGGGAAACCAGAATGCACAGTTCAACTTTCCCCAGAAAGTATGACTCAGAGGTTTTTTTTTTTTTTGAGATAACTAAGTGGTTAGAGACTGATGTAAGCCAGTTACAAATTTGGTAAAATCCATGAGAATACACATGCCAGCAATGGTATGAAATCTCTCAAGGTGCTTGAGGTATTGATAAGAAGTATCCATCAAATTGATATGTTGCAATTCTCATCCTGTGGTTAAGCCAATGTGTCATTTCTGAATCCTGATGTCCAGATGAGGAGCTTAATAGGTTCTAAGTGAATGAAGCTGCCCAGGCCCAATGAAAACACAGAAAATTGCTATCAGAAATGGAGTCATTTCCCCTTGAAACCTATGTGTCTTTTGGCCTTGTGGAACTGATTTGCAAGAAGAATATGGAAGGATTTGAAACCTTGTCCTTATAGTCCTGAGGGCATAGTTTGATGGACTGCTCTTATCAGAGTTGAGAGACCTAGATGCAGAGAGAACTGAGGACTACGAAGTTTGGTTCAAGACGGGAAGAAAGAACTCTGCACAGACTGGGCTAGAGGCATCCTTCCTGTGTCCCAAGATCTTGTGGAGGGAACTGTTGCATAGAATTCAGTTGATGTGAGCACAAGAATATGGCTTTCTGTTTGGGGGTGGGGGGACCAATGACTCTGATTACACTGGAGGCCGACTCCATGGGAGGGAATTTGTGCCTACTACTGAAAACTTAGTTTTTGGGTAGGGAGGTCATAAGCCCTAGTGGGGAAACTACTACTATTGACTGCCTAAGTGCATGTATTATACCCACCATAAAGCCCTCTAAACACTTCGGTTTATGTCCATATAGTAATGCTACTCTCACTGTTTGTTATAGAAGCTTCTCTTTTGAGATGGCAATCACCAGTGGAGTGACTAAAAACTCACCATAGTGCTGAGAAGTGACAGCGGAGTGTTCATCACTAAGTAACACACTGCTATAGTACCTTCCAAGGCTCAGAGAGCATTGCAGAAGAAGTGGGGGAAAGAGTGTAAGATCCAAAGCAAGGAGAGGACTACTGAAAATGCTGTCTTCCAGACAGAAAGTGGCCTTGATATTCATGACCTCACAGTGGTTGACTCTACCCACATAAGACATATAGGAAATGACATCAAAATAGAGGAGAGTCTTCATGGAAAGGAGAAAGGATGCAATGGAAGGAGGATTTAGGAGAGACAATGAGGGTCATAGAGGGATTATAATCAAGGTATATTGTCTATACTTACGGAAAATTTCAATAAAAAGATTTTAAAAAATAAAAGTTACAGGCTAGACATAGCACTCATTCATCTGCAATTATTTGAGAGATTACAACCATTGAGATTGGTCCAGCTCTTTTGCATTGGAACAGAAGAAATAATGCTAACTATATTGAAAGTAGGGGATCTGAATGCTGAAGGAGTTTTATTCGGGGGTTTGGAGGGGTTGGTTTTTCACGGTAGGTTCTCACCCTAGCCCAGGTGGATCTAGAATTCATTTTGTAGTCTTAGGGTGGCCTTAAACTCATAGTGATCCTCCTACCTTTGCCTCTTGAGTACTGGGATTAAAGGCACATGCCACCACACCCAGCCAAAGCCAGTTTATTCCCCATTGGATTAACAAATTTGGTACCCTGCCTGGTACTATGGGAGTGTAACAAATGCAGGAGGAAAAAAGAGATCAAAGATTTGCAATGAGGTTTGGTTTCTAGAAATGACCCTGGGCAAAGTGAAGCAGGGTTGTTGAAATCCCTGTGTGGAGACCCAATGGAAATATGAGGATGAACTGTGGGTTGCAGTGGAGACCCTACAAAATTCCAGGACTATGGGAAGGAGGCCATGGAGAGCTGCTGGCTCAGAATGTATTTTTTCCTGGGCTGTAGATAGCCCAGCTGGAGTGGTAGAATTGGAACTACTGAGAATTTATCAGTGGTCAGAGATGTCAGCCTTGGAGCTGCAGGATTTGATGCTATCCTGTTTCTTTTAAATCTTGCATTGGTTCAGTCTTTTCTTGCATTTCTGTCTTTTGCAGTGTGAATGCTTACTGTGTGCCATTATGTATGTTTGGTTTTTCAGCTCACATTTAAAGATCTTAGATTTTGGGAGTGTTGGAACACTATTGGGATTGAAAAAAAAACCTATGGGGTTTTTAAAAGTTGGACTAGATGCATCATGGATGGTCATTTATGAGGGCCAGTGGCAGAATGTTGTGGTTTGAATTAAGTGTCCCCCAGAAATTCATGTGTTCTGAATATGCCGTTACTAGCTGGTATTAATTATGGGATTGGAACTTTGCTGGAAGAGGTGTATTGGGGATGGTTTATGGGTGTCATATCCAGCATACCTTTGCTAAAGTTCATCTGATTCTTTTGCAATTGTTCCCACCTGCTATGGCAGAGGTGATGTCCGGCCTCTGCTCATGCCATGTTTTTCCCTGCCATCATGGAGCTTCTCTTCATAACTACAAGCCAAAATAAACAACTTTCCTCCCATCGGCTGCTAGCAATGAGAAGGTAACTACAGCACGCATCTATAGTGAAGTTAGAATTGAGACCCAAGCCCCTTTTGCTTCCAAGCCAGAGTTCCCAGCCATGGGCTGTATTGTCTCTCAGGCAACACTTCTGAAATAGGCTGAATTGAGAACCTGTAAAAAATGCTCTGCTGCTGTAGAAATAAGTATTTCCTGCAGAGATATGGTCTGACATACTGTGGTAAAAGGACCCTTTATTACTTTGTCCATGAGGGAAGGCTTGTCTGGCTGCATGCTTCTATCCTTTGCTTCTTGGTCATTTCATCACTTGAAATTATGTATGTGTTGTTCTTCCTTCACTGGTGTCCTGGCTAGTTTATTGGAAAACTAAATTTTTCAAGTTCTATGTGACAAGTATAAGAAAATATTTTCTATGAAGAAATCAGAGCAAATGGTTGAATTTTTTTTTTGCCTTTCTCCTTTTTATCTTTCTTGCCTCCATCTCATTGAAGAAATGTATTAATCAACATGGATTTTACCCTGAATGTTTCTCCTGCAGTCCTGAAAGGAGAATTTTTTTCCAAATGGAAAATGGTATTGTACTCATGGATTTCTTTTACAATTCCTGTTTTCTTAAGCTGGTTCTTTGATCTGTGCAAGACACAAAAGCGCATAACTGATTCTTCACATGTGAGTTCTGGCAATGAGAGCGTTGCTTAAGACATGGTAACTTTACAAGTCATTGTGAATGTGAATGGTATGCATACATGTATGTGCATGTACATGGCTGTACATGAGGTGTGCATGCATATATGTATGTATGTGTGTGAGTCATGGTTCAGGGGACTGAATTTAAATTTCTCTTCCTCTTTTCATTGCTGGATCTCAATCTTCTCCCCATTTGAGGAAAGGAAGGTGATTATACAGCCTCTCTCATAGACCTACTGTGTCATAAGAAAGGTGATATCCGATATACCCAGATGTTATCCAGCATACACACAAGGTATTCCCACAGCATCAACACTTCTCCTTTACCTGCTTCTCTCATCAATTCAATGAGAAAACATTTTCTTGACAAGTTCTATTGTAAAAATCTGAGCAGCAGTTGCTTACTCCACACTAAACAAGACAAGTGTTCCAGGGAAAATAAAAAGACTAGAGATTCTATGGAATCAGACTGTCATCTCATCTGCAAATTCTCTAAGATCACCCTGTTCCACAAAACTGTGCAATGATGGCAATGTCCAGTGTATGTGTTGTCCTGTTCTGTATCCATTGTTACATGTTTATTTAGCATATGAATCCTGTAATGTATAGTTCTTTTGTTGTTGTTGTTTTTTTTTTTTCTTTTCAACATAGGGTCTCACTCTAGCAGAGGGTGACCTGGAAATACTTTGTAGCACCAGGCTGGTCTCAAACTCACAGGGATCTTTCTACTCCTGCCTCCTAAGTTCTAGAATTAAAGTCATGAACCACTAAGGCTGACTGTAATGTCTATTTCTGTACCACCTGGCCACACAAAATACTTTGATACAACTATGAACCTGGATTCTAATTCATTTTGCCCATTTATACTTAGCCAGATGTTGCTACTAGCTATCAAATTAGATAACACAGCTGTAAAGTGGTCCCACCATAGAACTGATTGACTTTTGTTTCAGAGGGAGGATCAGAGATAATCATAGCTGAATATGGCCTCAGACTGTATAGTTCAAGCTGGTCTTGCATTCATGATCCTCCTGCCTCAGCTTCTAGTAAGTGCTGGGATTACAAATGTATGCGGCCATACCCAGCTCCGGTTGACATCTTCAAACCCATAGGACAATTAAAATGCTATGGAATTATGTATTCCCTTGAATAATTTCCAAGATGTTTGGAAGTTCTGACCAAAACCTCAAAACCATTGATTACAAGCTGAGCCTCCTTTTCTTCCATTTTCTTATTACCTCCACAGTCCAACTTCTCACTCTCCATGTCTTCATGATTGAGGCTGGTGAAATGATATGAAATAGACAGAGAATTAGGTTGTTAGAACAGTAATCCTAAGAGCTATGAATAAAAGCCTCCTTTGGGACTCCAGTCACCTGTAACAGAATGACGAGAGAAGGATGGGTGTTCATGAGTTCCACAAACATCTTCTCAAAGGGACACACTGTGTCTCTGTCTGGTGAGGAAAGTATTTCCAGAGCATAAAGCACTGATAAATTACACAGGTAATAGAAGGTCTGCTACCAAAGCAGGACAGACACATAATTACTCTTCTTAAGAGGAGTTGGGCCTCATCATTCAAAGGCTAGAGACCCCCAAATTCCAATATTTTGTTTGATTCTTTAGTTATTATACACATCAGTCAAGTTCTCAACATGATACACAAAGAGGGTTTTGACAGATACAGCAACCCCCAGACTCCATGGTCTTAGCTTCCTAGCTCTCCTTGACTCATGACCTTAAAGCCAAGTCCAGGTCACAAGCACATTGGTGATGGCACAGAGCAGAGCGCAGGATGAGAAAACATCGTCTGCAGTTGGTGAAGCCTCCCTCAACAATGTCAATCACTTAATAAGTACTTTTGGACAAAAATGTTTTATACTAAGTGCTGCAAGGAATTTGGGTAATTTTGTTCAGCTCTACCTACTCTTTGTTACTTATGAAATTATTCACTGCACAGATCAAAATTTCGACACTATGGTGAAATGCCAGGTTACTCTCACTAATAAGACATGCATCACTAATGAATGGATTCTGCCATTTCTTAAGGGCTTTCTGATGATCTTTAGTGAAGCCAACTATAGAAGTCAGTACAGAAAAGACTCACACAATACTGAGCCCATCAACATGTTGTTGAGGATGATGCAAGGGCTCAAAGAAACTGGTATCAAAATAGAAGAGGAAATAATTAGAAAGAAGAAGGGTGTTGCAGTCAGGCACATGTTGCTGAGATGAATCTCCAAACCAGGCACAATTTGGGGGAGGAAAATATTTATTATTGTAACAGACCAAGGGGAAGTTAAGGAAAAAGGCTGGCTTCCTTTTACAGAAGCAAGCAGAGAGAGAGAGAGCGACAGCCCAGCACTTCCAGAAGCAAGCAAGCAAGCACATTGTAACACTGTAATTCACAAAAATGCAGAACTGCCAGACCAGGTTCTGGCTTTTCTTTTGCATATCTATCCCTAGGATTTTGCATCCAAATTAGAAAGGGCCAGTCCCCAGAAGGCCAGGCCAAAGTGACACTTCCTCCAGCCAGAAGCCTGGAGACAACTAACAATTTAATAAACATAATTAAAATATATAATATTGTGGGACATTTACTCAAAACTATCACAAAGGGGTTCAGTGGAAAGGGGTGGGGTAGAAGAAACAAAAGTTGTCAATGAAAAGGTAAAATAAAGAAGTTGGTACAATTCCACAGTCACACCGTGGATGAGAGGCTTGGGGCAGCCACATAAAGCAAGCCCCTGGCACAATGCCAGAGATGGGCCACACACCATAGAACATCCAGAGAAGGGTGTGGTTTGCCTAACATTGTCCCTCAAGAAATCTGATGATGTCACCAACCATGTTGAGAGATCAAGAACACTGAATGAATTGCCGTGGAATACAGGGGCAATGCTTTGTAGCAACCTAGGAAAGGCAGAGCTTTCCAACAGTAATCACGTGCTTTGTACTTTGTACCCTAATAAATAGAAGATAACTCTAATACATGACTTTCTACTCATACTGAAATATTTCCATTCCACAAGAGAGGAATGGAAATATTTTGCGATATTTTTTAAGCAATCCCCACAGAGAACAAAGTGAGCATTTCTTCTCAGTGTCACACTTGTTACTTTTGGCACTCAGCCCTTCACCAGGGATTGGAAATAATTTTCTTGTGAGGGGTGAAAAATGAGGAAAAGGAGAAGGAAGAGGAGAAGGGGAATAAGAAAATCAAACCCAAGTCTAATTAGCCACACCTAATTAATTAACCACCATGCTCTGTTCCATGGAATTAGCCAGCCCAGGCAAGGGAGGCAGGCATTTGGAAAGCCCCAGGGAGTGGTGGCTGATTTCTGAAATGTTTGCAGCAGGTGAGTCTAATCTAACAGGACTGCAGGACTCAGCTGGGAGGCCCTGGCACACAGCGAAGGTTCTAAACACTGATTTAAAAATGGAATTTTTTTTCCCTTCTGTGACATGGCCTTTCATGTTTTATCAAAGTCTGAGATTCACAGCACCCTGTTACACTGTGTCCAAAATACAGCCATCCCTAGCTATTCTGAGGTCCTCTACCTCCTGGATTGATATGCAAACAAACTTGTTTTAAAACTGCATTTAAAGCACATCATGAGAAAGTGAGTAGGGAAAAAAGGGGGCAAGCGATCAAAAGTGGGGCATCCATTCCATCACAGAAAATAAGGCAATGGTGGCTGAAGTACATTGATAGAAATATTGAAAATCAATTTTAAGTGTTTTCTACATAGAAAATCAAATGTAGGACATGTCATGCATCACTGCTGGCCCAATTCTTTCATTTCTCGCCTGTCATTTTGACTTTGAGATTTTCTTCCTCCCCCCCACCCTCAGGTTGTTTTCTTCTTGACAAAAGAGGTAAAAGGGATGTGACTAGAATTTTTTTCCAGCCCAAGATTTCTCTAGAAGGACTCTTGAGGTATAGCTTCCCAATGCTACCAGGTCTACCAAGCACAGGGACCCATGTATGAAGTGCTGGGTTTGAGTTATTCATGTTTGAAGTGCTGGGTCTGAGTTACCCATGTAGGAGGCGATGGGCTTGAGTTCCAAAAGTAACAAGTGTGACACTGAGAAGAAAAGCTCACTTTGTTCTCTGTGGGGATTGTAGATTGGGACTTTGTCCTTGAGTCAATGTGCCCAGAAACTCCGGGGAGCACCCTCTTGGGAAGAACCTCAATGTGGGAGGAATAGATGCTCTTCATAGAGCTTCATGTCACATGACACGGTTTGACACTAGAAAGTGAGAGACACTGTTTGCAGGTTAGTTGGATCAGCAGTAAGTTTAAACTCGGGGCATAGTGAAGTGTTGGACTTACCTTCTTGCTTGAATAGTCCTGGAGAAGTCTATGTGTGAATATGGGATTTTAAGAAGAGGTAATGACTTTAATTGGTACTTATTCTTTGCTTATTTGGGACAGAAGTAAATAGAACCCCATATAAAATAAAGAATAACAAGGGAAATACTTTATAAACCAGAATGAAAGGACCCTTCAAGGTAACCAGGCTGATGTGGTGGTTCAATTCATAAACTTATGTGTTCTGAATGCTCAGTCTACAGCTGGTGGTAATTTGGGAATCAGAGCCTCCTGGAGGCAGTGTGTTGTCAGGGGCGGGCTTTTGGGTGTTGCAACCAGCTTCCACTTGCCAGTGTCTGGCACACTTTTCTGTTGCTGTTGTCCACCTGATGTTGGCCAGGAGGGGATGTCCAGCCTCTGTGCTCATGCCATTGTTTGTCCCTGCCATCATGGAGCTTCCTCTCGAGTCTGTAAGCCAAAATAAACAACTTTCCTCCCATCAGCTGCTCTTGGTCAAGTTCTTTGTGCCATCAAGGAGAAGCTGGTCATGGGAAAGTGTCCATTTTCTTCAGATTGTGGATCTCATCTGTTTGGAGGCAGCCTGTCCTTGCTTCATTGGTTCATTGTAGCTCCACATGCCCCTCTGACACACGGTGAAATGTCATTGTTTCCAAGCTGTGGGCCACTTCAATTCAACGCCTCTCATTTATTCATCAGTAATTCAACACTGAACTTACTTTTCTATGCAGTGGTAATTGGAAAAATTATGAAAATGTCATATGAGGGGAGAGGAGATGGGTCTTTACTGGTCCTAAGTCACAGGGGTGACAGCTCTGTCCAGGGTCACACTTTCATTATTTTATTCCCAATAAAACTTGGAAATAACTACATGCAAATAATGACCCAGTTAATTCATTTAAATAAATTCACTAATTTAAAATTAATTACGATCATTGTTAAGAGCAGCTTACATTATGCCAGTAGGTTAGATATTAAATATGCAAAGCTGACTGTATATTTAACTTAGAATGAAGGCAATAAAAAGCAAAGCCATACAACACAGAATATATGAAAAGAAAAACAAGACAAATGGGAAACTCAATTAGATGTACTTCTTGAAAGTGAAATTTTAAAAAAATATTTTATTCATTTTCAAGCAGAGAGACACAGAGAGAGAGAGAGAGAGAGAGAGAGAGAGAGAGAGAGAGAGAGAGAGAGAGAGAGAGAGAGAGAGAGCGCACCAGGGCCACCACCTTGTGGGTCTGGCTTATGTGGGGAATTGAACCCGGGGCCTTAGGCACTGGAGGCAAATGCCTTAACCTCTGAGCCATCTCTCCAACACTTGAAAGTGAAATTTTAAAATCTAGTCTTACCAGTTTAGTGTTTTTAAAAAACCATCATTTTAATGGCATAACTGAGGGGCAAGTCATTGAGTATTGTCTAGAAAATAGCAAATATTGAAATAGTCCTTCCTGGAAGGAGGAAGGCTTGGCAGACTCTGGAGGTCAAGTCTGGGAGAGATGAAATTTAGAAGGTCACATGATGGTTCCCTGAGGTTATGGAATCCATAAAGATGTGTTGAGGGGCTGCTGTATACTCAAAGCACTGTGGGAACGGTCCTCCATGAAAAACAACTATTGACAGCTTGTTTCTAAGCAGCCAGGGCCCCTCTTGAGAGGGACTCTCAAGTTTGGGCCTGTTGACATTCCTCAATAGAAGGAAAGAGTGGGGAGAGTGAAGCGGGCTGAATTAGGGATTAGAACTTAGATAATACCCAGCAAATTTTAATACACCTCAAAACATAAGGAGTTCTGAATTCTTGTCTACAAAGAAAGAATTAAAATCATAGACAACCAGAGGTTAGGGTACAGCAGGAGACTTTATTTAAAGGAAAATGGGGGGTTACAGAGTTCTCCAGCCACCAGTGTGGGGAGAACACCTGGGAGAGGTTTAAACAGGTTTTTTAATCTATGCTGTTCAGCTAAACAAGCAGGAAAAGAAAAGATCATGAGAAGGAAAGGCTCATGTGGAATATAAATCCTAATGGCTGTGGTGAGGGGCCCTCATCTATGTCCTCCTAGACCATGTGAGGGAAGAAGAGGCAGAATTATCTGTTCAGTAAGTATTTCCTGCCCCAGGTGAGCAGGGAGACAGAAGGTTGGTTCATACCTGACCAATCAGTTTTAGCGCCTAGGTTTGAGCTCTAGCTAGAAACACCTCCCACTCAAGGGTCTATGAAACTATCACAAGATGAAGGTGTCCAGCCCCTCACTGTGCCAGCTGTATGTTATGATGCACTCAGTCTCAGAGCCTCGGGGAGATATGAACTGTAAAGAGAATAGAATGTCCTGGAAGATGGCAGTTGTGTGCAAAGCCTGCTGCCAAGTTCAAGTCTCCATTTAAAGCCAGGAACACAAAGTGGCATATGCATCAAAAGTTCATCTGCAGTGCAAGATGGCCTCTCTCTCTCTCTCTCTCTCTCTCTCTCTCTCTCTCTCTCTCTCTCTCTCTTTCTCTCTCTCCTCACAAGAGGGTAAGCAATCAAGCGACAGAAAAGTTCGTCTCAGCAGCTCTGGGGAGGTTGATATCCATGCTGGGATGAGACTTCTCAATATTATGGTGGCTGTAGGGTCACCGTGCTCCTGGAAGTAATCTCTCACCCATGTTCTCTTAGTAACCCCAGAAAACTCATTGGTTCCTCAAAAATGATTTAGGTGCCATCATGCTTTGGTTTGTCGTCTGTGTCCTATCTGAGGTCAAAGACATACATTCACATCTCCCCAGGGAAAAAGGTTCACAGACTACTGATAAAAGAAGTTATGTTACAGAAAAAAATTAATATAATATTCATTTCCAAATTTGTGTGCCATCATGGAATGTTTCAATGTTTTACTGCCTAGTAAATAAAGTAAACACTGTTCTCAAAGTTCAGAGGAGGTGGCAGTAGGCAAAAAGGTTCAGGGAGCAAAGGTCAAAGACCTCACACCCCAAAATCCATAGATAGATAGATAGATAGATAGATAGATAGATAGATAGATAGATAGATGATATAGATAGATGAGAGAGATAGATGAGAGAGATATAGATAGATGATAGATAGATAGATAGATAGATAGATAGATAGATAGATAGATAGATAGATAGACAGATAGATGTAGATAGATGATAGATAGATAGATAGATAGATAGATAGATAGATAGATAGATAGATAGATAGATAGACAGACAGACAGACAGACAGACAGACAGACAGACAGACAGATAGATAGATAGATAGATAGATAGATAGATAGATAGATAGACAGATAGATGTAGATAGATGATAGATAGATAGATAGATGATAGATAGATAGATAGATAGATAGATAGATAGATAGATAGATAGATAGATAGATAGATAGATGATATAGATAGATGAGAGAGATATAGATAGATGATAGATAGATAGATAGATAGATAGATAGATAGATAGATAGATAGATAGATAGATAGATAGATGATAGATAGAGACAGAGACAGAGATAGAGATGTATAAACTTACCTTGGGGGAAAATGTCTTCTGGAAATTTGTGCGATGTGGGCATGGATGTGTTGGTGAAAACCTGTACAAAGTGACAATTTTTCAAATGAATGTCAAGAAATGTTAATCATTGTCTGTCTTTCCATATGTGAAGTTCACCTGGTCTTTCATCACACACCATGAGATCCCCATTGTGAGTGACACAGCACAATATTAAGCCAGACCTTTCCTGCAACATCGCAAAGAAGGTCCCAGAACAGGGAGCTTCCAGCAGGATGTACATTGCAAGAAGATCACCCTCCCTCCCTCCTTCCCTCCATCTTTCCTTCCTTCTGGCTATCAGGAGTTCTAACTAAAAAAGAAAGCAGACCCATCTCTTGAATGAGTAGATTTCCTCAGGAAGTTCTCCATAGACCCTAGGCTACCTTAGCTGCCATCCTCCCTCCCCTGCTCCCAGAGTCATTTGTATGGACTCCAGAGCTACCCCCACCTGATGGCTGAGGGATGCTAGCCCTTCACACTGTAGTGTGAGTGAGGCTCTTCTGCTCTGCCCTCTGTGACACCATCCAAAGCAATGCCTGTGTCACACTTGACAGTATTTGCTGAGTGTTAAATAAATCTATCATTCACCATTATATTCACTCCATCTTAATTTAACTTCTTGTAGAAATTTTCTAATTGGATTTTTATCTTGGAAATGTTTATTTTTCTATCTGGAAGATGTTATTGTAGAAAAATTCAACATGAAATACTTGTTAAAACTAAAACTAAAGCTAATACCTGCCTTCTAATAAAGATTTTCTGGAGCTCAGATGGTGACATTTAAAAATAAATATTGCAGTTAACCCTCATCACAACTGTAGACCAAGGATAGAAGCCATTTCAAAAGCTGAAATAAGTTACTAGGTATTAGAATCATAATGGGCTAAGAAGGTCCCAAGGTGTAATGGTGTCTGCACCTCTGAGAATGCTGTTTGGGAAAGAAATCCTGGCCAAGTAGGGGAGTCAGGCCTTCTGAATTGTCCACTCTGCTATCAAAGGTCTAGAAATCTGTCATTCACTCCTGCAGATGCCCATTGGTTTTGTTCTGGAAAGAAGATGGAGAAAGGAGAGAGTGAAGAAGACTTAAGATGTACCTGTGAGAAGAAAGGATATACTGAGGGAGGAACAATCCCCTCCAGCACAGCTTGATCTGTGGATGTTTTCAGAGACTAGGAGTTTCTCCCTAAAGCCCATCTGCCTCAGGCTCCCAGTTCATAGCAAGGACCTTTGTTGTTCATCTGTTTTATTTGTTTTCCACAGAAACTTTCCCAGCAGCTGGGAAGTCGCCTGGTCTGGGCCTAGGGGTCTGAAGATGCTCTCAGGCATCTGAAACAGTAGTGCTAAGCTCCAATAATGAAGACAAGATGATCTATCTCAGAAGCTTGGGGGACAAACACCAGTGAGCCCAGCCACCAGTCATCCTTTCTGCAAGCCAGTGACTTTCCTGAAAAAAAATAAGTACAATATTCGGATATTCATTGGTATGTGAATGTAAAACTCTCCCATAGACTTGTGTGTTTCAATACTTAATCCATAGTTTGCAAACCTTTAAGTGGTTGAGGCTTGCTGAGGATGTTTGTCTCTAGGGTACCCTTAAGGTTTCATAGGCTCTCTCTCTCTCTCTCTCTCTCTCTCTCTCTCTCTCTCTCTCTCTCTCTCTCTCTCTCTCTCTCTCTCTCTCTCTCTGTCTTTCCTTCCTTCATGCTAACGTGAAGATGTGATGCATTTTCCTGACATTGCCATGTCTTCCCCACCATGATGGACTTCCTTTGAAATAGTGAGCTGAAAAATAAATAAATAAATAACCCTTTCCTTCCCTAACCTGCTCCTTATCTGGTATTTTGGCTCAGCAAGGAGAAAAAGTAACCAATACACTTGAATCATAGGGGTGACATCTTGAGGTATTCACCTTGTATTCTGGTTTTTAACTTTTCTCTCACCTTCCAGTCTTGAAGCTCTCTGTCTTTCTTGGTTAACTCCAGTATCTCACGTACACAGACATATCTGTTGCATTACCAATATCATTATTGTCAAGGGATATTGATTCCACATAAGCTTGTCTCCTGGCTGTCTCGGGAGAACAGGATATTACCTTTGGAGAGAGTTGAATTATGTCAGAGTGATTTTAGGTCGAGTCACATAAATGTGCATTCATATGTCTCCCTTGATCCACAAAGTGAGGCTGAGATGGAAAGACAGGTGAATCTTAGCCCCATTTTTTACAGAGAATATCAAAACAAAGACAGGTCCCATGAACTGCCTGAGGCACAGGGCAGGTTACTGCCAGAGTAGGCTTGACAACAGTGTGTGGGGAAAGGAGCCTAGAGCTGGGATGAAGCCATCTGGCTTCTTTCCTATTCCTGTTATGCAGATTTCTTCATCACAGCATCCTTATGAGTACAACAAAGGTTTATTAACTTGATAACCTCCAAGGTTTCCAAATTCTGACCTCTTCATTCACAGTTTTGCATAGTGATAGATAGATACACCATGAAGAAGTTTAATTAAAAGCCATAATAAAACTCAGTAATATAAAAGAAATGCAGTAGGGTGAACTGACAAGTTTATGGGGAAGCAAAGACATGTTCTCAGTGGCAAGAGCTGGGGATTAGAGAATGGCATTCTTCCTAAGGGTATATTAAAACTTAGTTGGAAAACTAAGACACATTCACCCTTAACCAATTTTTATTATGTAATAATAAGGTGGGGAAAGAGCTGGTCTCTCTACACACTAACTTGACTACAGATGCAAAGCATCCCAGAAAAGATGTTGATATGAATGTTGGAGCAACAGGTGTACCAGCTGGACCCAGCTCTTGACATCAAAAATTCAAATACCAACATCAAAGTCTTGGGTGGGGGGGCTGTGAAGAGGACTTAGAAACAGAATAAACAAAACAAGCTCTCTGTGGCCAACAGGACATTAAATTATTGACAAGGATGTAGCCGAGATGGGCAGACACACCTGTATGCTTAAATCAATGAGCTCACAATATTTGTTAAAGAACTAATCAGAATCTACTAGAAGATGGTATTGGTTTGACCACTATTAAAATAAGTAAGTAAGTAAGTAAGTAAGTAAGTAAGTAAGTAAGTAAGTAAGTAAATAAATAAATAAATCAGTCAATGAGCCTGGCATAGTGGTGCACACCTTTAACCTCAGCTCTTGGGGAGGCAGAAGTAGGAGGATCTCTGTGAGTTCAAGGCCACCCTGAGACTAGTAGTGAATTCCAGGTCAGCTTGGGCTGGAACAATACCCTACCTAGAAAAACCAAAAAATAAAGAGAGAGAGAGAGAGAGGAAGGAAGGAAGGAAGGATGGAAGGAAGGAAGGAAGGAAGGAAGGAAGGAAGGAAGGAAGGAAAAGAGGAAAGAAAGAGAGAGGAAGGAAATAAGGAAGAAGAAAGATTAATGAAGAGAATAAAGTATATGTTTTTTTTTCTCTTCTATGTATATAGAACCACTGGGCCACAAACAGTTAAAAAGAGAATATTCTCTTTATGGATGCACTCTGTCCAACAAAGAAGACAGGAACACAGCATGCTGACTTTGTGAAATCTCCAGTGAATTCAGAGAATAAAGACCAATTGCTGCTGATGTCACAGAGACAGATCCACAGGACAAAGGTTCCTAGCAGAAGGAAACTCGTCACCTAAGTGTGGTTTGCCAATCCCAAACTGAGCCTGCCTTTGATTAAGCCTGGCAAGACTTCTGCTGGATGAATTTCCCTGAATCTCCAAGAAATAATATGAAAGAGGAAGGGAGAAAGGATGTAATTAAAAAGAGAATGAAAGAGACTCGTGAATTCATTTATCAGTAATAATTCATGACTATAGTTGAATCTTAATTATAAGAAGACAAAAAAATTAAAATTTCCAAAAAATACAAAAAACACAAGATATATGAAACTGTTAGAAGTTGACATATTGGCTGGCTTAAGTTTCAACACTGTATCAATTTATTTTACATGTGCAAATAATAGCATTTTTAAGTTGCTATCTTTTACAGATGCATAATAGAACACACATCTGTGAAATGCATAATATGCAATACCATGTATATGTAAATATTAAATATGCATAATATATAATCTTATGTATATGTAAATATTAAATACATAAAATGCATAAAAGAACAGAATAGATTTCAATTTCTGGCAAAAGCTCTTTAGAACATGGATCAACTAAGGCTGTCTATCCATGGTTGATGCAATTGGAGCTAGAAGATAGTGAGGCTCCTTATACAGATCTATGGACTCTAATAGATGTGTTTTCCTTCCTAAATGAAATTCCTAAACATGAGAGGTGAGAATGTAGAATGAGTCAGTATTTGTGGTTAATAAAATGTCCACTTTATAATGACTTTTTTTTCTCATTTATCTGGTCATCCAACGTTTTGAACTCATGGGGATCCTGTCTTTACCGGACAGAGGAGCTGAGCCTTGTATTCTTCTTTGTAAATCACGCAGCCTGCCACCGAAATTTAGGGCAAATAAACCTTTGTATTTCTGTGTAGCTCCTACCAGCTCACACAACACGTAAACCCGAAACTGATGGCTGGATCTCTTGTAACCAACACAGAGCTATGTTCGGAATCCTCCACAAGGATTTTCTGGTCTTAGGAAATTTGAAAATGAAAATGTGTTGGATTTTTTTAACAGCTGATTTACACTTTCTTGCATATCATATAAAAATGATTGAAAAAAATGATTGATAAATCTGCCAAATAAATGACTAGAGCAATAACAGATCAGGTGGGAGAGTAATTAAGAGTGTGAGGATTGTATTTAGGAGAGAAGAGTTTGAGCCTTAGCCCATCTCCTGGAGAATAGCAAAGGATATCCCTCCAGGGTGGTTCTCAGAGCAATGTTACATAATTACATTAAGTAAGGTGCCATCAAACTGTAGCATATATTAACATTCAGTAAATAATAGTTGATGTTATACAAAAGATTCAGAAAACTCCTGTGTATGTGGAGAAAGAGAGAGAGAGAAAGAGAGAGAGAGAGAATGTGAATTACAGACCATATTAATACAGTAGGACATAACATAACTTACTGGGCCAAGAACTTGACAGAATTCATCCTCCATGAACTATAAGTTTGACATAAGCAACCTCATTGTGCCTGACTACAGTTAGAAACACACAGAGGGCTGGTGAAATGTCTCAGGAGCTCAGAGCACCTTCTCTGCATGCATGAGGGCCTGGGGAGACAGTTCCATCCCCAGGACTCACATAGATAGTTGGGCATGGATGGCCACACACACATCTGAAAACCCAGTCCCATAGGGAAGCAGAAGAGACCTGAGAACTGCCTGCACTCTCAAGAGCACAGCAAGCTCTGATATCAATAAGAAACTCTGGTTCCAATAAGAAAGAGTCGAAGGGCAATGAAAGAGGACCCTGACGTCTACTATGGCCACTGAAGGTGGATGCACGAACCATCACGTGAACATACACACATGAATGCACCACACACAGACCGCACAACACACACACACACACACACACACACACACACACACACACACACACCACAAAATCAGTGACACAGCAGGGTTTACTTAAATGCTGTTCCAGTTCAGCAGGTCAGTGCTGAACATGCAGAATCTTGACAAGAAACTGCTATTGATGCATTTCCTGAACAGTAGATGTTGGGGGCAAAAGCCTTTGGGAGCCTTTGGAGGCACACCCTGGCTTAATCTTGGATGGCACCTGACAGCCTGCCAAGAGGGGCTTGGCTTAATGAGTTTCAGGAGGTGATCTCGATTGGCTATTATGCACAGGTTCTTGTCATAAGACTGACCATTAGCCCTCTGATTGGCCAGGAAGCTCTATATATTCTGCCTCGTTCCCCGCAATAAACTGTTGTTCATCATGTTCATCAACCCACAAGCGGTGTGTGTGTGTGTATTTGTGTGATCACTGCCCTCCGTGGGCGACGGGCAGAGATAGGTGGTGGCCCGTATGGGGAAACGAAAACTGGGAAACGTACGGGGAAACAAAAACAGGGAACAAATGAAAAAGGGGAGCAAGTGAAAACGGGGAGCAAACCGAAAAGGGGAGCCAACAAAAACAGGGAACGAAAAGAGAAATGTAGGAAAGGAAAAGAGAAATGTAGGAAACGAAAAAATAAGAGGAAGATCTGTTCTCTCTGCTGCCTTTTCCTTCTCCTCCTCTTCTCTTTTTCTCTCTCTCATCTATCCATAAATTTAGCCTAGGGAAGAGAGGCAAAAGGTTTGCGGTGAAGCGACAAAAAAGTTCACTGAGAAGTGACTGAGGTTCGCGATAGAGTGAAGGGAATAAAAGAAGATAACAGAAGAATGGGCTCCAAAATCTCACACAAATACACACACACCGCTTGTGGATTGACAAACGTGTGTTGTTTATTGCGGGGAATGAGGCAGCTGATACTTCACGTACATGTCACTTTCTTATGAATTCTAGTTCAGTTTATCTATGTTCCATACATTTCAGTTTTTTCATTGTGCTGTTTCAAAGATTTCAAGAAGAATAAGTTAATTGGCCTGGGAAGGCAACCTGGGGATGTACAGAATGTTTGACTACAAAAGTGTTGTCCAATACCCCAGTACCCACTTATCAGTGCCCTACATGTCCCACAACCCTGGTCTTTTAGGTCAATCACCTTTGGATCCGACTTGTAAACGATGGTGCTTCTGTGTTACCTCTTTTTATGTGTATAGTCATATGTCTCCAAGGACAGAAACCTCAGACCTATACAGTATCAGAGGTAAAAGGGACATTTAACAAAGCCTAGAGGCAGATAGTGGCTTACCTACGGCTGCAATGAGTTCTTGGTGAAACAGTGATAGAGTCCAGTTCTTCTGGCCACAGCCTCACATATAGTATACTGCTGTTTCTACTAGCTGAAGCTACCCAGTAGTCATCAGCAACTGGAAATACCCCTGATCCCCCAAAGAACAGTAAGAATGAGGAAGACACCTATTAGCTCCTAAGCATCTGCCTTACCTCCTCCAGTACTTGAGATCCCAAATCAGGTGCTCATACAGTAAGGATCACTGACAGGAGTTGGGGGTCCCTAGGATTTTGTAACATTTGCATTAAGCCTCATGCTCTGGAGGGAAGGTAACATTGGGTGGATTTTGTAGCATTGTCTGTGACCGTGTCACTAGAGCTGGGATTTGATTATGGAAAGAACTGAGATCCCATATGGAAGGAATGTCTTATGATCTTTCATACTAGGCCTTCCATTTAAGCAAGTTTGGGGACACAGCAGGAAAAAAGCCATCTGCATGCTCCAGAAAAATGGAATATTCCTCTGAAATCATCTCCTGGGAACTTCTATATGTTCTTCATCATCAAAGAAAGAGACAGCTTGCTATTCAAGCCTCACTTCTGGGTCTGGATCAACTGTGGAAGAATTGATTTTGTTTTCTGGGCCTCATGCATGCCTACATCTGCAGGGCTGTACTAGCGCAAGAAGCAAACAGGCCTATCATGCTGGTCACAAGCATTATAGCAGAGAGGACCCAGACATGGCCACGGTTGCTGAGGACGACTGGACCCCACTGCCTGTCCCTCCTGCCGAGAAGTGATTTGAGTGGCTGGTGAGTTTGGGAGAGAGGAAGTTGGTCAGTTTCATAGGAACTGGCCCAGTTTCTATGAAAGCCACTCACAAGCCAGTGGACAGGCTGTGCCTCTGCTCCTGTTGTATTGCTTGGCTGGGTTCACCTGGGCTAGGGGTAATGTCTTCTGGCAGAGTGCTGGGACTCAGAGGGACAAAGCAGGCATGTGTTCCTAACAAACACGTTTACAGAGACCTGGGGTGTGTTTAGCGGGGCCAGGATCTGAGTCTACAGGTGCCATGGGCATTTGCATACATCCGAACTGTGACTTCAGCCTAGCTTTACAAACACATCCATCTCTCTGACTTCCATTCACATTCTCTTCTCATTCCTTTTCTCCATAAAAATCAAAGGCCAGTCTGACCAACGTGGCTGGCGAGATCTCCTCCTCCAGTGAAACCTGCCTGTAGGTTCTTTTATTAAGCATAGAAATTTCATGGGAAAAACAGGAAGTGATACCAAATTCCTGATTTAAGGAATGTCTCATGACCATATCTGCTTTGTGGCTCCTGAGAAAGCAACTGATAAATGTGAGCCTTCTTTTTATCACTTGAAAAATGAAAAAGTTGGACTTTCTCACCCTTAACATACCCCAAATCTACATAGCAGATACCATACTAAGGCTATCCCCCAATGAGAGAGAAACAAAGGATTTATTTCTAATTCAATAACAGGGGAAATTTGGGGGGGGGTGAGTTGGACATTAAGATAGTCCCATGAAGGTGGAGAATTTAGACAGACCAAATGACAGAGAATACCCTCCATAGACGACATGACTTGAACCAGGATGCAACAGCATTTAGTCTTAGGGTTCCCTAGGATCACCAGGTTACAGATACCAAAATGGATCTAACTTGTCTCACAGGATAGTGAGGAAATTTAAGCTGAAATATAGTTAAATGCAAAAATTAAAGAGTTAGTAAAATGCAGGGTCAAAACTCTACTCACTGCCCGACATCTCTCTCTTCTTTCCCTTCCTCCCTCCCTCCATTCCTCGTCTCTTGTTCATATTGGGAGCATTGTGCAGAGCGAGTCTAGCAAGTGGACCCGAGGATTCCTACACAGCAACATAGCCAATTGATTGTCTCTAGGTCAATCATCAAATGAGGATTTGGAGTGCCTTAAGGTCGATCTAACTCTCTCATTAAGATGACTGGAGTAAGCAGCCCACTGCACAGTCAATATGGCTGCTTCATCCATCTTAATGATCCAGCCAGATCGACTTGGAATATCTTCAGCACCAAAGGGGAAACGCATGTGCAGACCTCACGGCAGATTTGTGGAGCTCTGCTGATTTAACGATGAAGTAAAACACAGAGAAGGAAATCACAGGTAACAAACTAAGTCACTAAGGGTCATACCTCAGTGAAGTAAAAAGGAGGACACTAATTATGAGGAAATGCACGAAGGGAGTGATGAAGCAAAATATCTGAGAAGGACCCTGGACCTTCAGTAATTCCAGCCCAGTAAGAATGCAAAGGTGATAGGCAGTGACCAGGCAGAGCAGAGAAAATTGGAAGAACAGGAAGGTCAAATGTAAGGTGCCTGGTCAGTGACGGCTAGTTCAAACCTCACAATAGGGCAAAGCTTCAGTAAGTATGCACCATGGTGATTTTCATGACAACCATAATGTAGCCTGTTGACAAGAGGAGACAGCAATAACCAAGAAAGATCGAAGGCAGGAGTGATGAAGCAGAGGTCAGAGTGGATATGAAGCAGAAATTAGATATAACCAGTCCAGGTGCTGGACACTTTCCTTGGCTGGTGGACACATAGAAGGAACAGTATTTTAGGCCATATTCCTCCTCAGTTTCCTCTGCTTCTTCAAAAAAAAAATCTTTGCAGGGAGACCCAGCTCTTAGTATAGCAGCTGCTGGCCTCTAGGAGGGAACATGGATGTGTCTCCAGGCCTAGGGCAGCTGGGAGACTTCCACCTCTCTCTTCCCATCTATCCAGACTCCCTTGCTCTGGAGACCTCATCCATCCAGCCTCTCCTGTGATTCAGCCTCGACCTGAAGGAAGATCCCCTTCGAAGGAAAGGAAACAAGAATGAGCAGAGCTGCAGCTGATTGGTCTTGACCCAACACCTACAATACCCAAGCTACCTACCATAAGGCAAGCCAAATTATCCAGGCCTGCACCCATCCCCAACAAGGCACAGTATTCATTCACCCATCGTGGAGTTTGGCTGAATACATCAACTCTAAATAAAAATAAGTAAATAAAAAAGCAGCTTTTGAAATGACTTAACAGTCTCATCTGTGTTTCTACATGGTCCTGCTGCTTGATGTAATGCTAAGAAACATCGCCATCTGCCGGCCGGAGAAGAACCCAGGTGAATGGAAATTTCCAACTGCTTGAGGTCTCTGCATGAGGTCTGGGAAGAGAAAAACTGGCTGAAATTCACTGTGAATCATCCAGTTCATTTCACCAAATCAAGCTACAAATCATGACATAGAATTTGATTGACTTGCTGGTGTTTTACAGGTATGGTTGGATAGTGGAGAGGGGCAGTTTGTTGTGTAATACCTACGTTTCCTTTATTTGCCTGCTCTTTTCTTAAAATTCTCAACACAAGGAATGATGTGTGCCAACTTTACCAATGTCAACCAAGCTTCTTTAATGTCTGAAGTATTCCAAGTGAATAAAAGGACAGACACTGAGAAGATGGACTGCGGGGAGTCTCGTTCTTACTATGCTGAATGGATTGATGCCTTGGTGGTTTGATCCTAGTGTTTTGGCATTGAAATTAGCCATATTAAAAAGGGATTTCTTAGCCCCAAACAAAGTGATTTATACTTAATTTAACTAAAAACACTCTCTTGGCCTCTTTTGTGCTATACACTTCTTAGAAAATAATGGGGAGGGAGGTGGAGAGATGGCTCACTTGATAAAGTGCTTGCCTAGCAGGAAAGCCCTGGGTTCAATTCCAAGCACATTATAAAATGGATCATGGCTTCACACTTGTCAGAAGTTCAATGTCATCCTAGGCTACATAGCAAGTTTGAGGCCAGCCTGGCCTCAGAACAATGCAGGCCATTGCCACAGTGCTCTGTTACCTCCCAGAACTAAATGGTAAGGCCCTTTGGCTGAAGACATCTCAGGATGTGGTTGCAGGACATTGAAAACTCAGGCTGGAACTGAGATCAAAGCTGTGTCCTTGCTAGCTAGCTGTAACAGTGCTTGAAAGCATCATGGGAGCTGGTGGAGGATAAAAGTTATCAACCACATGAACAAACAGTGGATCCTGCAAGGTACAAAATAAACCAACTAGGCAAGATGTATCCACCAGTACTGTGGTACATAAGTTATGAGGGGTAATCACCTGCTCTCCGATTGGATATAAGGCCTGCTTAGTGGGAAGAAATCAATGCCTGATACTTAGAACCAAGTAAAAAGCCTATGTAGGGTTTGAAGGTCATCAACCCTTGAGGTAAGGTTCTACCCTTCATTGGTTAAGTAGAGAAGCAATACCTGTGACAGGTCATGCAACTCCAGAGACACCCTCCCCTTGAGTGGGAGGTGTCTATCTAGAGCTGAAACCTAGGTGCTAAAACTGATTGATCAGATTTGAACCAATCAGCTGTCTCTCTGATTCACCTGGGGAAAACTTAAATTAACTTTCCTAGAAAAAAAAGCACTCTCTTCCCCACATGGCAGGCTGGCAAACGGACCTCTGAATCTCCCATAGAAAGGTAAGGTCTACTCTCACCCCCAGCCTAGTGGCTGGGGATGGGGGAAGGCTCCAGATTCTTCCTATATGAACCTTTCCTTTTCATGATGGGAGCCCTCTGTTATTTTTTCTGCTACTGCTTGTTTAGCTAAACATAAATTCTGTTGAACTCTCCATGTTTTTCTCCCCACACTGGTGGCTGGAAAAATCTGTAACTCCCCATGTTCCCTTAAATAATAAAGTCTCCAACTATACCTTAATATCTTGTTGTCTAAGATTTTAATTCTTTAACTTTATAGACAAGAACTCGGTACTCCTTAAATTTTGGGGTGCAATGAAATTTTTGCTGGGCATTATCTAAATTCTAACCCCCAGCCCACCCCTCAACATACCCGTGCAAACATCTTCTAAAGGTCTATTTTTATCTCCTTTGGTTAATGTTGTTCTCACTCTTGCTTAGAGAACCTGATCTTTACAAATGGCACAAAATACTAGGGAAGACCCAAGAACCATCACATTAAGAGAATCTAGGCATGGTGGTGAACACCTTTAATCCCAGCATTTGTGAGGCAGAGGTAGGAGGATCTCTGTGAGTTCAAGGCCACCCTGAGACTACATAGTGAATTCAAGGCCAGCCTGGGCTAGAACGAGACCCTACCTCAAAAAAAAAAAAAAACCAAACAAACAAAAAAGAGAAAGCCATGTTACTAGCACTGGATGAGTCATCTCTATCATACTCACAAGGGCCTGGGAAACATTACAGAGGAAGTGGTATATTAGATTAAGTATGAGTTCTGTTCTCACAACTTGGCATAGAACCTTCTCTAGAGTTGTGTTAGACACAGAGGAGACTCAAAACATCAAAGCAGAAAACAAGAGGCTGAGGAGGGTTCAACATTAAAGGAGACTTCTAATGCATGTTCCAAGGTGCAGGGAGCATTGTAGAAGAGGGGATGGAAAGAATGTAAGAGTCACTAGGTGGAAAGAAGCATCCTGAGGAATTGTCCCCTCCACACACAGAGAGACTGACTGGTGAATTCATGACCCCCACAAGGAGGGCCCTCTGTGGAATGGGAACAGGAGAGAGGAGACAGCAAAGGCTAATCTGATAAGAACATGACCAATTTGCAGTATGTTCATATACCAAAACTCTCCAAAAGCATTAAAGTACAAAGGAAAAGAGGGAAAGGAGAGAAGAGGAGAGAGTTCCTCCCTTGTGGTCTGTGTGTTTGATTCTCCCTTCTTCTTTTTTCCCCTCCAGGGCCCAGGTAACACCCCAATCAAGCACATCTCCCACCCCCATCTACCTGCACAGTCCAGATACCTCAAAGCCATTAGCCAATTTCACTTTGAGATCCTGGGGTGGCTGCGTTCAGTAGCAAACCAATTGTAAGGTTTCTCTTGCTTCAATAGCATACTAGTGAAACTTACTTAGAATGCAGAGGAAGGAGAGAAGGAGGGAAGGAGGAGGGAGGGAAGAAAGGAAATCCAGCAAGAATGCCAAACATGAAGGAGGGGGTTGAGGCCCAGTGGGGGGGGTGAGTGATGGTTCAAATTGAGGACCATAGTATTTCATGTTATACAGTGAAAGACCCCTGTGCTGGCTTGTGGAGCAGCCCTGAGAATGGTTCTCCACTCCTCACTCCTTTGTTAGTCAAATAACCTATTGAGATACCGGGGCCCCCCATCCCTCACACCTGAGGGTAGAAGGTAAAGGACAAAGTGATAACAAGATGCAAAGCCAGTCACTTTCACTGGCTTCCTATCAGTGATGAGCTACCTAGGGGCCATCCTGCTTTTGCCATTCAACAAAGACTCACCATAAATGCGAGAGGAGAGCTCACATGGGGTACAGATAGGAGCAAGGGTGAGGGTCCAAATATCTCATCCGAAGACAGGGTTAACTTCCACACTTTCCCAGAACAACCATCTTCACAGAAGATATCACCTCTAAATTCCTAGGTGGTTAGAGAAAGAAGAAAACAGAAAAACGACTGCTGGTGCTAACGCTCGGTTCTCTGGAAAAAAGGTCATTTGCCCAAGGTCACTCAGCCCACAAGTGAATCATCTCAATCCTTGGCCTCTTGGGCAAGATTCCTCACAATAACCTGGTTCATTATCACGAAATGGGGCTGTGCATTGCCATGGGAAATTTATGAAGCCGATTACTGTGGCAAGTGCCACAGTTCTTTACATCTTTCCCTCAACCAGCACTTCCTTCAGCCGAGGTTCTCCTGACACCAGAGACAAGAAATGCATAGAGTAACTCATGCTGTGCATTAGAGAGCCAGGTCTCAGAAGTATTTTGTAACATTGAGGGTAGCAACGTGAATGATACTAACAAAAGAAGAAAGTTCAGGGAGGCACTAAGCTGGAGACATAGATCCTGGGTCTATTTTTGTGATATATATGTATATCTGTATGTATGTATGTATGTATGTATATAACCAAAGAGACAGCAGGGACTGATTTCAAGGCCTTGGGCTTGCTAAGTCTGGTGTTTAAGAACTAGGAAAATAATTCACTTTCTCACAGTATCATGTATTATCATAATAGGGCTAAAATAAGGTAAATAAAGGCTTTGGGAAGGCATGTAACACATGAAGAATGATAAGTCAAATGAGTCGTGTTTTTGTAAAAAAAAAAAAATATTGGGAACTGTCGCAGTCAGCCACATGCCACTGGGATGAATCTTCAAACCAGGCACAATTTGGGGGAGGAAAGGATTTATTGAAACTACAGGTTGAGGGGAAGTTCTGTAACAGTGAAAGAGGCTGGCCCCTTTCACAGGTCCAAGCAGATAGAGAAAAACCAATCACCTACACCACACACACAGAACAGGAAACCGGAAGGAGGGGCAAAGAGAATTTCTTCTCCTTTTTATAGGCTTAGGATAGGGTCTTACAACCCTTCCCCAGACTTAATGGATTCCTGAGTCTCTGGAATTTCCTTCCTGCATGGCCCACACAGGAAAGGATGTTTACTTCTAGCTTCTTTGAGCTTCTTTACATCCTGCCCCATACTGACAGGCTGCCTTCCTGAAAACATCCTCAGAGACCTACCCAAGATAACTTGAAAGGTCAAGTTGGCAACAAAACTTAACCATCACAGGAACATTAATATATGAACATATTGCATACTACTTATAGTACCATCTAGTTATAGTCTACGTCCCCTCTCCCCTCCCCTATTCCCTTGAAGCCCCTTGTTATTATGACTCAACAGGGGGCAGTTGCCAGTCCTAGTTATCACTTGAGGAGGAAAGTCTCTTTCTTGTGGCTCAGCCTTTGGGAAGTAGAGATTCTATTTTTTTTTTTTCAGAATAAAGGAAGAGCATTAGTCACACTCTTCCATTTCTCTTTCGCTCAGAAGAAAGGATTTTTACTTTTGATTCACCATTTCGGTTTTCTTAGTCTGTGGTTGGCCAGCTCTATTGTTTCTGAGGGAAGCTGTGCATCATGGTGAGTGGGATGTGGAGGAACAAAGTTGCTCAGCTCGTGGTAGCCAGGAAGCAGGGAGAAATAAAAGAGAGACCCAGGACAAGATAGCCTTCTGAAAGATATGCCCCTATGGACTTTCCTCCAGCTCAGCCCCACTTCTTTTTTTATTTTTAAGAAATTTATATTTTTAATAGCTTTATTATGAATAAGTATATAGATTGTATGAGCAAATCTTGTAAAGGTATCTGGATATTCTCCCCCACCATGGCTCTTACATTCTTTCTGCCCCCTCTTCCACTCAGTTCCCTGAGTCATAGTGGGTGAGTTTTAGGTCTGCTTTATTGAGATCGAGATCACTTCTTAAAGGTTCCAGAACTTCCCCAAATTAGCGCCATCAGCTTTGGATTGAGGTGTTACCACGTGAGCCCCATGAGTGACATTGCATATCTTCACCATAAAAGGAAGGAAGAAGAACAGAGAGCGACAAAGGTCTTGGAGCTTTTACAAAGTTTTAAGCAAGGAGAAAGCATCAGAGGTTGACATGCTTTGCAGACCAACCCTGCAGCAGACCCATCTGTGACACTCTTGTTGTCATTATATCTTGTCAAGTGAGTGACTGTGTTTGGGTTTGTCAGCAATGACTGAAGCTCTAGTCCCTCACTTCCTCCTCTCTGGATTTCAAGAAATCAGAACCATAGTCAGAACACAGGAAGACCATGGGAAGTCAGGTTACATGAACTTAAGGGAACATATAGTGGCACGTGGGGAGAGTTAACATAAGGGTGCAAGAGAAAATTCCAGCCTTGCTTTCACACTGAACCTGCTGAGACGAATGCTGACTCATCTTGACCTGGTTTTTCTTCTGCAAACAGAAATGTTAGTTAAATCACACCTAACGACCCTTAGATTCTCAACATTCTGGTCGGAAGTCAGAATGTTTTTTATTATTATGGGGGCATATCAGGCCAAGCTTGTGGTACATTTTCAGATATCAGTGAGGTAGCAGGCTAAAGGCTAGGATTAGCTCAATATGGTGGCTTCCCTCGGAGTTTTCTAAGTTGCATGAAACTTGACATTGAGAGCATTCTAGAACATTCTCCTGGTCCTAGCCACCAAGCCTCTCCACACCACACACACACACACACACACACACACACACACACACACACACACACACACACATCTATGCTTATACAGCCTTCCTACTCCCTTCCTCCAGTGAAACCTGTATGTCACCTAGGTACCTGTGACCCCTTAAGGGTCACCACTACTCATGGTATCATTGGCCTAATGTCCCAGGAGTCTGTTGCTATATTTGAGGTCTATATTCCCAAAATATACCAAGCAGCTGTCGGGCTTATGTCAGATTGTAGGTAAAACTTACTTGATATTTGCTTAGCATAGTGATAACATATTTTTTTAAAAAATGACAAGTTCAATAGGATTATAAACCACTAGAATTTTCTTTGATTAAATCAATAACATATACTTGAGTGTTTTGAGACTTATTCTGATATGTTCTGGAATTTTCCCCATTAACAGAAAGAAAAAAATATTGTAGACATGTTATTAAGGTCTCAGGAGTGAATCCATGTTTCAACAATAAAAATGCTTTCAACTGTGAGCATGCCTTCCCTAAATATTAAAGCTGGGGAGATGGTTCCATGGTTAAGACCACTTGCTGGCCTCTCAGGCTAGAGACCACCAAGTTAAGAACTCACATAAAAAGCTGCATGTTGTCACACATGCCTGGAACCCCAGTTTGATGAGAACTGAGACCAGAAAATTACTGGGTCTCATAGGGTTGAGGGAGAGAGTCACCTCAAAGAAATATACAAGTGATGAATAAGAGGACATCTAACATTCTCCTCTTGTCTCTGCATGCATGCACAGGGGACATGTTCATTTGCACACATACGTGCACTTACCCGCATCACACACACACACACACACACACACACACACACACACACACACACACACACATTCTGCTCACACATGTGCATGCAAAAAATTAATAGCAAAATCTAGCCCGCATGTCATTTAATTCTGTGAAGTAAGGTTTAATATCAGTTTTATTTTGCAGTGACAAAGCCTGCATTTAGAACACCTACATGAATGAATGAGTCAGACTCCAAACCCACATTCCTTGACTCCAAAGCGCTGTGCTGAGTTCATAGGGACATCAGCTCCATGCTTGAATTCCGACTTACATCACTGAGAGTGAATTTTGCTTTGGATTCCAACAAGCAGTGTGTGACCCTAGCTTGCTGGCTGTAGGAGAACAGAGAGAATGGATTGTATTTATTCATTTCTTTATTCCAAAGGACTCCAGTTCTAGCTTGAATATCACACAGATCCAATAAAAATGTGTTGAATATATATAACTGTGTGACCACCAGAATAGCATGCAGGTCTCCCATGGGATGACCTCACTACACCTACACACACACACACACACACACACACACACACACACACACACACACACACGCTTCTACCGAGGTGACACAAAAGTTCAAAACAAGTGGCTTTCCCTCCTTAATTAGAACTATCATGATTTTGATTTTTTTTTCTTTCAAAGGCCGAACAAAGTTAAATTTCAATTGAGGTCTGCCCAAATTACCATTATTTCAAAAGCGATGAGGCAGACATCTCTGAAACTATGACAGAAATTTATTGTTGCTTCATCCTAAAGAAAACCTGGTTCTCCACACCTCCTACTGGGAGGGAACAGCGAACCAAGAAAGGAGCACTTGTGTAATGGAGGAGCCTGGGCCTGGGGGAGACAATCAACAACTTTCAAATTCGGCCAATTTTCCACTTAGTGAGGGGGACCCCTTGTCTGGAACTTGGGATTCAGGGCAATAGGCACCGGATCCCGTACTCTTGGGCTCCCAAGACAAGATGCACTATGGGAGCGAGTGACAGGGAGGCTACTGAAAATAGAATCTAGGTAATCCAGAATTGTGTATATTTGTTAACCTACACTGATCATACTCTCCGATGGAGATTGTCTTTGTATTTTTCAGGATGCAGCGAGAGAGCTGAGGCCCATCTAACCGTACCAACCGACGGTAGGCTGATAGCTGAGATTCTGGCAAGAGAGGAGCCACCACAGTCATATTGTGGAGGATCCAAATGGAACCCCGCAGAGAATGACGGGATGAACAAGGGGCCCACAGCCACAGCCATTAAATCAACACAGGATAAGCCAGTGAGACAGAAACCAATGATTTTCGACACAAAGACCCCTAAGCTCACAACCTTAAAGCAACCTTAATACTCATCCACCAGGACTCAGGGAACTATGCGGAAGAGGGGGTGGAAAGATTGTGAGAGCCGTGGTGGGGGAGATTATCCAGAGGCATGGCCAGGAGAACCTGGCTGAATACTAGGCTATCCATGGTCCCCTGTCACAAGGACTGATCCAGACGACCCATGGAGGAGGTTATCCAGCGGAGTGGGGAGGGGAGGGAAGTGGGGAATTGGGGATAACAACTCATTGTTTGCCCACTAAATGTTGTAACTCATTATGGACAATAAAAAGAAAAAAAAAAAGAAAAGAAAACCTGGTTCTCTCTTTATTTTCAAAATAAGGCCATAGGTCTGGGGAGATGGTTTGGTAGTGAAAAGCACTTACTATATAAGCTTGAAGACCAGAGTTCAGGTCCCCTGAACCTACTCAAAGTCAGGTGCACATAACACTCGTGTCTGTAATACCAACATGCCTATGACAATGAGAGGCAGAGTCAGGAGAATCTCAGCCGTTGTGGGCAAGCTAGTCTGGTGCTCTTAGAAACAAGAGAGATCCTATGTCAAATAAAGTAGAAGGTGAGGCCAACACCTCAGTGCTATCCCACATACATGAGTCATGATGCAAACACCATGCACACACTAGCACACAAAATAAGGCAGGGTAAGGTGATATATTCCTCTAATCCCAGTTCAGGAGAGGTGGGGAAAGGAGGATCCCTGGAGATCTCTTGCTAAATTCAGGCCAATGAGAGATCCTGTCTCAAAGGTTGTGGGTGGTGTCCCTGAGGACACCTAAAGTGTCTGGCCTCCATATAACTCCCCCCACTCACCTGCACCTAAACACACACACACACACACACACACACACACACACACACACACACACACACACACGTATCCATTTCCCTCACACTTGAATAAAGATTTACAAAGGAAAATCAGTGTCAGCTCCAAACCAGTCTGGCCACTAATAGGCTCCAGTGTTTGTGTTCTGGACACCCTCTCTTTGAGGTCTCATGCACATCCAAGGCTCTCTGAGTATGCCTCTAGCTCTTTTGCTATTTTTCTGTGACTTTCAACAAGCTCCTTTTTCTCCCTCTTACCCTGCACATAAAATAAAGATAAGGCATCCATTTAGAAAGCACTTTGAGTCACTCTGATTAAAGATACTATTTAATGTGCCAGGTGCAATTCCACAAATAAGTGAGGGGGGAACTAGCAAGAGGAGATCCACATTTAATCATTCCCAGCCTCATTTGCACCCCAGCTTCTCTAGGCTCTGCCTTACCCCAGGCAGGCTTTCAGCCAAGTGGAGGGATGCAGTGAAGCAGAAGACCAATGACCTTGGCTCAAAGCTCCTCCACACAAGGTAATGTATGAAGCAGTCCTTTGCCATCATACACGCACACACACACACACACAAAAAAAAAAGTCTAGGACCTATGACTAGTGCCAGGTCATTTTTATGCTTTTTTGTTGTTGTTGTTGTTGTTAAACTGGGGAAATATAGTTGAATCCTGTTGGACAGGGCTTTGACACTGTACCAGTGGGGAAGACAACTGAGATGTTGTTAGATTGTGTTGACTGTTGCTAGGATACAAGCAAGAAACAATGCATGTATCCTAAAACACTAATGCAATTCAGTGAGGGAAAGATCACTGTCTCTGGGAAGAAACTGCAGAGTGAATAAGGTCAGTTCGCTTGTGTGTCATGCTATAGCAAAACAGATGTGACATTCATATATAACAGTGATTAATCTGAATGGCTCAAATAGATGTTAGATCAATTCACGTATTAATTCAATGAGTACCATCTACATGGGGGAAAAAAAACCTTGGATCTTTCTTCTCCACCTTTAGCCAGGACAGATGTAAGCTCAAGACTTGAAAGCACTCATGCATGTGAAAATGTGAACATGGCAGATATTATAGGTTTGGAGTTTGGGCCAGCAATCCCTTATCAAATTCATAAATACTTAAGTTTGATACATGGTTTCAGTGGACAAAGCCTGGCATGGTATATGATACACACAGGTACTGAACCAATAACGTTGGGTGAATGAAGGGAAAAATTTACTCAGTGTTGGATTGATAAATGAAGTCTATCTCAAAACCAAACAAAATAAGCTTTCCTGGTAAAACATGAAAACTTGTGCTCTACATTTCCACATTTTATAACACAAATTTCAGATAGACTTGAACGGACAAGTCTGCAAAGACTAAGCAGATATCCCAAATACTCAATCACCAACCTGCTTTCCATGAGGGCTACCTGTCCTTCCTCGGGCTTTCTCCACCGTGATTGAGATGCTGCTCTGTCTCTGGCTGTGGCTTCAAGCTTGGATCCTGTGAGTTCATGAGTTTTCTCTCTTCTCTGACCTTGTCAGGCCCATAGTGCATCATGTCCATAACAGTCTCCATCATCTTTTCCTTATCGTGGTTTGTGCCCTTGAGTTCCTCAGATGTCATACAGATGCTCCTCTATGTCCTTCACTGTCCACAGAAGACAATGCCATATCACCAAAGAACTCAAAAATGATGGGCCGAAGAAAGGAAAAGCAGAAAGAAGAAAGGTCCACCGAAGCCAGGCTTCACCTTGTCCTGGAATGGTCTGGAATGCAGGACAGTATGAAGGAGTAAGAAAGAGTAAAGACAGCAATATAAAAACCAGAAAGCCAACATGCTCTGATTTTGTGATGAGTTTCATAGATTTAACAATTAGAAAACACTTTTCTAATAACTGGATATGTGTTCTAGGCAATGCCATGAGTGGTGAGGAATTATCTAATGATGAGGGTATTTCTCAATGACGGGCGGAAAGGAGTGTATGGGCACCACCCAGAAAAGAGACCCAACACCTGACCCTCAAACGTCTAATGGAAGGAATACTCTGCTAATCCCAAGCAAGCAAGGGTTACCTTTAATAATGCACAGCAAAGGTGAGTTTCTCACAGTAATGCCTTACACCATCCAAATAGCAGACCCTGGAGATGAGCACAATATACTGGACTCTTAGGCTTGACATTTTCCACTACCTCTGAAAGAAAATCGTCCTTGGAGTCTTGTAGAGAAGGGGTCTGGCTACTGCAGTGAGGGGGTCCAGTGTAGCCCCCAGCCTGTCTCCATTAGCCTTCACTACATGTTTTATTATCTGTGTATGCCTTCACACTACAAACCCAGAGGAAACAATTTTTTAAATGTTGTTATTTATTTGCAAGCAGAGAGCCATAGAAGAGAGACAGAGAGAATGGGCACACTAGGAACTCCAGCTGCTGTAAACCAACTCCAGATGCATAAGCCTCTTTGTGCATCTGTCTTTACATGGGTATTTAGGAATCAACCTCTGTTCATTAGGTTTTGCAGGCAAGCACCTTAACTGCTGAGCAATCTCTCCAGCCCCAGAGGAAACATTTCTGCCTTTGGTCCCAACATGGTGCATTTCTGCACCTGATTCTTCCCTAGTCAACTTGAGTATTAAATGATCCTTCAGGCCTCTTCCCTTGGAGTTGCTGAGTTTCTATCATTAACTAAGAAGGACATGCCTCTCCCATCATGCAGGGCTCCATCTAGCCACACCCTCTGCACAATGCAAAGGGAAGGCTTACAAGGAACCCCCATTCCCCAAGAATCCCAGGCCTGAGCTTCTTCCCTGAGTTGTTCTCTTGAGCATGGTTTGAGTCACTGGCATAGACATCATTGGGACCAAAGGGTGGCCCCAGGGTGGCTCTGGGTGGACCGTGTTGGCAACATTGGTGGACTGTGTTGGCAACTGATTTCCACAGCATGAAGCAAAGATTTAGCAGGAAGACAAAGGACAAAGAACAAGTGTGGCTTTGTTCAAGGACTGTGTTCAAGAGTCCAAACTCAAAAGTTGTCACTGGAGGTTTGAAGATACAAGATCCAAGGACATAGAAGATGTGTTAAATTTAATGGCTTACAGCATGATGTCTAATTTTCACATATTTAGACATATGGAGAAGGGGCCCTCATTTTCACTTGGGGGAATATATGACCTAGCATAATAAATGATACTTTGATTTGATATGGTGAAATAGATCTTGTTTCTTGTGATACACTGGGCTCTATGCAAGGCTTAAAACATCTCCTTGAAATTGAATTTCATGAGCAATCCTTCCAACACCATAACTCTTCTATTTTGTAGTAAGTGAAACCATTCTGAGAAAAACAAAACCAACGATAGCAGGTAGCAAATAAAAAACAGATGGTTTTTGTTTGTTTATTTTTTGGCACAGTACATCTAGGAATCCGATTTCAACCATGAACACAATAATTATCCCCCAAGCCCCTAATAATGATCAGAAACAGTGAAGTCTATTAAGTTATCCTTACCTTACAAACTCCTTCCATTTTATGCTTCATCTATTGAGAATATGGACTAAGCTATCATTGTGTGTGTGTGTGTGTGTGCATTTATGTGTGTGTGTACATGCTTGTGTGTGTGCAACTGTGTAAGTGCTTCTGCATAGATATGCCTGTGAGTGTGGAGACCAGAGGACAAACTTGAGTGTCATTCTCTGAATTGCAATTGTGGTAGTTTGAATAATGTCCCCCAATAGAATTTATTATAATTGTGTTTATTAAATTGTTAATTGTCTCCAGGCTTCTGGCTGGAGGAAGTGTCACTTTGGCCTAGCCTCCTGGGGAACTGGCCCTTTCTAATTTGGATGCAAATACTAGGGATAGATATGCAAAAGAAAATCAAAGATAGATATGCAAAAGATATGAAAAAGAACCCCCCGGTCTGGCAGTTCTGCATTTTTGTGAATTACAGTGGCACAATGTGCTTGCTTGCTTGCTTCTGGAGGTGCTGTTTCTCTCTCCGTGCTTGCTTCTGTAAAAGGGGGCCTTTTTTCCTTAACTTCCCCTGGGTCTGTTACTTCAATAAATTCTTTCCTCCCCAAAATTGTGCCTGGTTTGAAGATTCATCCCAGCCGCGTGTGACTGACTACGACAGCCATCTATATTTTCTTTCTTGTCTGTTTGATCCAGGGTCTCTCACTGGCCTGAAACTCATTGATTAAGCTGGACTAGATGGCCAGCAAGCCTCAGGGACCTGTCCTCTCTAATTCCTCTTCAATGCTTGGGTTACAAGCATGTGTCACCATGTTTGTTTGTTTGCTTAATGTGAAAATCTAGTGATCAAGTTCAGGTCCTTGTGCTTGCAAGGCTCCTATTATCCTGTTTTAAGTTGCATCATAGGTATGGTTATCTGAAGCTCACATTTGATAAAAATAAATTCTATCTATGCAAAGTCTAAATTATCAACTATTTTCATCATGTTTTGCCTTCAGTACCCTGGGTTTAATGTTTTTATCCAAGTTTAGGTCTATTAACAGTAGATGTAGACACCTACCCAAAGGAATAAAATAAAAATGTAAACAAAGATTGTACAGTGGGGAAATAAACCTGACATCATTTGGTCTAATACCATCCACACAATTTTATGGGGGAAAATGTTGTGCCCTAGACAAGTGCCCTAAAATAACAACTCATAATTGGCAATATTTACTGTTTTTTTGAGCCATCGTTAGATTTCACAAGTCTATTTCAAAGCACTTGATCTTCAGATTTAAAAACAAAACATCATCTAAAAATAATTCATAGGACACTGAAGATTGTAATAAGCAGATTGGAGAACAGTTTTCCACTAAAAGACTTTTCAACAAATATTCCTTTAATATTTTAATTTCTGTGACACTTAATATGAACATTTTCTCCTGATTTCTCAGTTTGTTAAAGTACTCAGAAGTAGCTCTTAAATACATTTTTTTTCAAAGTTGCACTCTTTTTAGCCCCAGCCTAGATTGGGACTATCTAATTTACTTGAATTTAGAATAAATAGTAATGAGCGTTTTAATTACTTTTTAATTAAATTACTAATTAATTAAATTAACTAATTAATTTAACTGATTAATTTAACTGCTGCACTTTTCTGTAGTTGTTGTATGTATTTTTTAATTTTAATTAATTTATTTGTGTGTGCTCACATGCATGTGTATGTGTGTGGGTACACCAGGGTCCCATGCCACTGTAAACAAATGGCTTATCTGTCATTATATAAGTACTGGAGAATTGAACCCAGGATGGCTGGCTTTACAGTCAAGTGCCTTTAACCATTGGGCCGTGTCCACACCCTCATAGGTGTACATATTTAAGACAATATGTGATGGTCATCATGTCCCAATCTCAATATTAAAAATAAAAATGCTAAAACCATTCAAATTGAAAGGAGGTAAATTCTATCATTGTTCTAAGTATAATAAATCTACATGAGAATATTTGCATGCACATAAATGTACATCACTGAGGGGAAACTAAATTCAAAGGCAAAAATAATGCAGAGTCATGATGTGAGGCACTGGACAAACACTGAATAACATTCAGAATGCTCATTAATGTGGACCATGTCACATTTGCCCTGGGAGAGCTGAAACTGGAAGCTTCTTGGGGAGACCCATTTATAAATACAAAAATCACATATGTAATAATCACATGACTATAAACAAAAAATTAATGTCATCAGAGTCCCAAGCAAGAAAGGGCTGTGTGTAAAATGAAGTATCCAGAGGCAATCTTAAGGACAAAAGAAA
>PVHP010007545.1:0-17500 GCA_004024765.1 Zapus hudsonius
ACAGGACTTTAAAAAATTATTTATTGATTTTCAAGCAGAGAGAGGGAGGGAGGGAGAGAGGGAGGGAGGGAGGGAGAGAGAGAGGGAGGGAGGGAGAGAGAGAGAGAGAGGGAGGGAGAGAGAGAGAATAAATATGCCTGCCAGAGCTGTCACCTTGTGCATCTGGCTTATGTGGGTACTGGGGAATTGAACCCAGGGCCTTAGTCACTGGAAGCAAGTGCCTTATCTGCTGAGCCATCTCTCCAGCCCATGACAGGACTTTTTGTAGTTTCTCTTTTCATACTGTTCAAATTTGAATATATACCAAAGAAAAATTTAAGCAAAGTACAGAAAGTAAAACAGTAATTCAAACATCTCTAGGTTAAGAGAGAGCCTGGTAATCCCCACAGGATTCTTGGGTGCATTGCCACAAACCTCCAGACGTAAAAAAGTAAGCAAAGTCTTGAAGTTTGTTTGTCTTCCTAGATTTGCTCCATGTGTGTATCCTGTAAATAAGGCCCCACTTTGTTTGGTATGTCTTTTGAACTTTGTAAGAATGAATCACGCTGCAGATGTGGTGCAAATTACTTTTCTTGTTCAATGTCATGTTTTGAACTCTGACTATGTTGATGTCTGTAACTTTAGCTTACTTGCTTGTTTTTCATTTTTTCATTGCTTGAGAGCACTTCCTCTTGCAAGCATACCATGTTTTATTAATCCATTTTTCTGCCCGTGAACATTTGAATTGTCTCCAGGTGGTTTTTTTTTCTTTCTATTCTAAACATCAGTGGAATGTACATTCTGGTCTTTTTCTGAAAACAAGTATCAGAGTGTTATTAGGCCCACTTTCAACTTTCCTGGGAAGTTAAATGACTTTCTGAAGTGATTATCTGAAATTATATCTCATTGTCAGTTTCCTACTATCATAGATTCTTGCCAAACATTATAACTATCAAGTGTTCACATTTTGCCAATCTAGTGGGTGTGGAAATACCTTCTTTGGCTTTATGTGGTGCTTCTCTGATCAGATCTGTTCATGGATGGCTTCTAGGACATCTGGATAGCCTCCAATGTGGCACACCCATCATGAGCAATTTCAGAATTGAATAAAAGGACAGTTTACAAATGTGTGAGTGGGACCCCAAGCAGAAAAACTACTGATACTGGTTAAACTCTCAGCCCTTCCTTAAGTGTGAAGGGAGGGACCAGTAACTGCACTCCAATTCTATTCATGGAGAGAGGATTTTGAGAGTCTTATTAACCAATGGAGAATGCAGCCAGTCTCCAGTGAGGACAGAGGAAGGAAGTTCAGGATGAAGGTGACACCAATATCTTCACATCTGCTTAGCTTATCCCCACCAGTCATACTGGCCTTTGTGAATCCCAGGGAGCTGCCTAGAACCTAGGAACCCATAGCTGACATCCCCAAGGGCCCTGTGGGGGCAGGGCAGAGAGTAGGGGCAATGGATCTTAAGAGGCAGCATGGAAAGTCTCCAGTAGAGCTTCTGTTTTTCCTCCAGAATGGTGGAGTTTTACGAGTCATTTACAGTTGTTTTATGAACATAGATGCTTTGTAGCTTGAGCATCTTATTGATATATTGGTATATATTATTGATATATATATTATATTATTATTATATTATATATATTTCAAATTTTTAAGTTTTAACTGAGTGAAACTTTTTTCTTGAGACATCCAGTTCTAGATCATATTCTCATTTCTCTTCAAAATTCCAAAGACATTCTCATGCTGCCCACATTTCATATTTCATCAAACCTTCCTCTCCAAGCATTAATTAATCTCCTTTGGCACCCATATGAGGCTGATGGCTGATAGGGAGTTTGCAGTTCAGTAATTCACTAATCTCACTATCCAGCCCCCATCCACAGAAATTGCTATCAAGTCTGGAATTTTCCATCTTATTCATGCATAAATTCCTTTTAAACCCAAGTTCTACTGTGCGTGCATCCCAGCTATATTTTATTTTATTTGACTCAAATCTTAGACATATTCTTTTGGAAACTGTGTAAGTTTCACTCATAAAATATGTCAGCCTTTCCTCTGTCTTGAGTCATTTAAAAATCATTATTAATGTGGACTTTGATTTACGTGAACTCAAATCCGAGTTTGGCTCAGCTGCTGACAATGTGATTAAGTTCAAATATCTCAACTTTTCTGCGATTCATCTTTTCATTAACAAAAAAGCAATATCTGCGTTGGAAGACTATTGTTTATTATTTTCAAAAACTTTATGACATAAGCAAGAATTAAGATCGCATATGTGATGTGCTTCACAGGAACAGCTCTAGGGTAAAATCAGCATTTAATGTGTGTTTCTTTCGTGTCTCGCCCTGTGGAGACCTTTGCCCCTGCCCACCTCAGCATCTATCTGCCTGAAGGGATACTGGGATTTGTTATCACTGAAAGGCAGGAAGAAAAGACAATCAAAATTAGATTATGCAATAGGAAGTCATTCTCCTAGGGCAACTGTGACCTGAAGAGAATGATTTATTCTCTAATCTAACTTTTTTCTCTTCTTTAGTTAGTGGGAACAAGTAATAGACAGCATTCTTTCAAGTGCAGGAGAGAGATCTTTTTCACTATCATGGGCTTACCTTGAGTTATAAATGAAATTATAGCATCGGTAAAGTTAAAACAAACCAAAACCCTGTCACCTTTCCAGCCCCAGTGTTTATGGAAAGAAGTGAAAACATAAAAAGTCAAATATATACTTCCTTCCTTGTGCTTTGACCCAGAAAGGAGAAGTCAGTTAAATAAAAATAAAATAACATAAAATAAATAAAGGAGGTACAAATGGCCAGGGATCTATCCCTTTTGTGCAGAATGTGGAGTTGTGACTAAGTTTTAGATCATCTTATACCACCAACATAGAACTAGATTACAACAGTCTTTGTGGCCAGGTATTTTTGTCGCCAGGCTGTTTTTGTTTCTAGATGGACACAGGAAGTCATAGTGAAAGTCTAGTTTGGAGCTTGGCCAGGGCATCTCCATTGCAGAGGCATCATGTGTCACACAGGACTCCACCGTAGACTGTTAAAACTGGGAGTGAATGCCGTGGCACAGGTAAGCCCAGGGCTCTCAGGGCCAGCCACGATGCTTCGGTGGGCATGGGCAAGCAGGGGCACCAGTGAGCACAGAGCCAGCTCTCCAAGAGGAGAAAGACATCACCTACCTGAGGAATCCATACATTATCTGCTGCCTGTTACAGGGTGTATATGCTATTCACCCTGCACAGTCACAGTTAACAGGTTTCACGTTGAAAGAGGATTTTCCCTTATATTAACATAGGGACTCAATCAAATAAAATTAGATTTACAGTGAAATTTCAACTCATCAATAAGTAGCCATAAAGAAAATATCTAGACATGACAGAAATTTTCATCTTTGTGTAATCGAGTTCCAATAAAAGAAGGATTTTTATTTTCTTTATTTTGTTTATTCATTTTCTCTTTTTTTTATTTTATATGATGGGAGTTTGATCACAATCTCCTCCCCTAACCTTCTCTTGCCACCCATCCCATTCCAACCCCATTCCATGGAACTTCTTTCCATCTAGTTCCTCTTCTACTTTGATATCATTGATTGATTGATTGATTGATTGATTGATTGAAATTTGTCTCTTCTCCACCGTTCATGGTGGAAACTTTATGGCCCACTATTGGGCAGATCTTGTATAGGGAACAACAGTCACTGTAAGATCATGACTATATTGGACAAGAAGTACTTTTAAATACCTTTGAATAGACATTTAATAAATATTAATTTGTTATAATTTGTTCTTTCCTCCAATTTAAAAAGTTGGTTAAAAGCTCTCGTCTAATTATAGAATATTACATTTTCATTGTAGACAGAAGACGGAAATTTGAAAATTTCCACTCTAACCTTTTATTTTAAATTTATTTATATTTTGTCTTGCTGTTTTTTTTCAGGGTAGAAACACAGCTCAAGCTTAAGCAGATACAAACAAAACTGTAAGCTTTTACCGGTTGAATAAATGAATGTTCTGGCGATTTCATTCCTGATATGGTTGGCTATAGTTTCATGGTATGTAAGTACTTGGTATTTTTTCATTTTGCATTTCAGCTCTATTTCACTTGAATGGGCCTAAAGCCCAGACTAGCTGTCTCTTCTTGGTGACCCTCAGTGGTTCCAGATCAATGTTCTAGCACTTTTGTGCCCAGTATATTTTTGTGCCAACAAGTCCATCTTCAAATCCTGGGATGAGTTTGTTGGCATTTTGTAATATCTTGCATACTCCTGAAATAACTGCTTAGCTACTGAAATGACCCATCCAGAGAGCCACGGAATGCAGGTGGCTTCGTGTGGACCACATAGACTCAACGTGGGAGATCAAATCAAGATGCTATCACCAGAAGCACACTGAGCACAAAAACCCTGCTTATGTCTATTACTTGCTTTTGCAACTAGTCTTCTGTCCAGAGTGGTCTGCAACTATCAAAGGTTCTCTGCGGTTTCCCACAGGGGGATTCTCTTCAGAAAACTTGCCATGGAAAGTTCTCTGAGGATTCCTTAGAAAGCTCTCCACAGAGGGATACACTCTCAGAAGGTTCCTCTCTGCTGATTCTCTTAGAAGATTCCTTTTAGAATGGTTCTTACATAAGATTCCCAGAAAAGGTTTCCCTTAGAAGATTCCTCTCAGAAGGTTGGTTCTCTTCAGTAGGTTCTGGTTAGAATCCTTTCCACAGAAGAGCTTCACAAAGTTTTCATGGTTACAGCTGCTACTTCTTCCATTAGTAGGCAGTGTGAGTTGTCAGGCCTGAAGCCTTGAATGAATGCATATTTGGTTTGTTTCTTTCTTTCTTTGTTTGCTTAGAGACAAGATCTCCACACTGTGGCTCAGGCTGGCTGTGACCTCACTCTGCAGCCAAGATTTGTGGCAATCTTTTTGCTTCAGTTTCCTAACTGCTGGAACTACAGTGTACTTTCTCCCCCTCGTAAGCCAAACCTCACAGTCCATGGTTCTTACTGCATCCGGGTCTTTTAACTCTGACCAGAATGGTCCATCAAACTGTACTTACAGCACTGAAATGCTTCCTTCTCAGGAAGAGGTTATAAATCCTTCCACATTCCTCTTGCAGATCACTTCCAAAAGCCCAAAGCCACAAAATCAGGGTTCTAGCAGCAACAGACCCCACATCCTGGTACCAAAACTGTTGCAGCCAGCATTCTAGTTGCTGTGCAGAAAGAACCTAAGCAAAAGCGGCTTGTGGAGGAATGGGTTTATTTGACTTACAGACTCAAGGGGAGACTCCATCCTGGCAGGGAAAATGATGGCATGAGCAGAGGGGTGGACATCACCTCCCCCACAGCACTGCAAACAGCGGCAGGAAGGTGTGCCAAACACTGGCAAGGGGAAGCTGGCTTATAACCCCCATAAGCCCGCCCCCAACAACACAGCTCCAGCGAGGTTGTAAAACCCAGACTGCCATCAGCTGAGGATCAATTACCCAGAACACATTCATTTGTTTGTGGGGGACACCTGGATCAAACCATGACACTTGGTAACTACAATGGATAAAGGAAGCAACAAGACCCTTGGCCATCGTGTCAGCTGAGTCTGATCAAGTCACAGAAGTGATGCTTCCCCCTTTCCAGCTCACAAGGGTGACTGCTGCTTCCTTCCGCCTCCCTCAGAGACAAAATTGTTTCAATTCTAGGTTATAGAATTAACCCTAATTCCTGACAATATTTAAGCTTGAGCAAATGCCTGTGTTTTTAAGCTCTAAAAAGAAATAACACAAGTCCAACCCCTCCTATTCCTGTCCCCATATAAACTCAGATTTGATTGGCATCATCACCCTGGTGGCCTTTGGTTGGTGAGCTTGACAGAGGGCTGGAAGCTCTCTCACTCTATCTTCCTCACAAGAAATTATGTGTTTAGTACAAGCCACAGACACCTTTCCTTGCAATCACGTGCTCCGGGGGCTGGCATAGGGGTTGTAACTCTTCCTTTTATTGTGTGATTAGCCTCAGAGTGACTGTCACCCAGTCACCATGCTGACTATGCCTTCTGCAGAGTGAATGGACTTTTTCTTCTGGGGAAAAGTCTGGCAAAAGGAGTGCTTTCTGCCCTTCACGACACTGATGTCCTATGCTAGCACCCGTCGAGGACCTTCTGGGGCATTTCAGCCAGTGCCCAGATCCCACCCTGGCTTACGTTTCTGATTTAAGTGGCTTTGGAAGGACCGAGCCATTACCAATTTTTATAAAGCTTGCCAAGTGATTAACATGTAACCACTGGTGTAGTGTTGTAGACTATTGCTCCCAAGAAGTAAATTATTATTATCCTGTATCTCTTTTTAAAAAGTATGTGTGCGCGTGCATGCATGCATGTGTGTGTGTGAAAGAGAAGTGTTTGTGTGTGTGTCATATGTGTGTGCATCTGTGTGTGTGTGGAGATGGACACGTGTATGTATGTATGTATGTATGTATGTATGTATGTATGTATGTATGTGTGTGTGTGTAGATGGACATGTGTGTGTATGTAGATGGACGTACCTGTGTGTGGGTGGGTGGATGGGTGGGTGGAGATGGATGTGTGAGATCCAAGGACCTTAGGGTGTTTGTCCACTCTTTCTACCCTCTTTTTGAGACAGGGTCTTTCAAACACAGATTGGTGCCACCATGTGCAGCATGCTAGCTGGCCACGAGCTTCAGATTCTCCTGACTCTGCCTTCCACTGCCGTAGGCATGTTGGGATTACAGACATGTGTATCATTTTGCATCTCGCTTTACGTGGGTGCTGGGGGAGGATGGAACTCAAGTTGACAGGCTTGTAAGCAAGTGCCTTTAACCACTGAACAATCTCACCAGCCCCAGGATGTCAGATTTCTGCTTCAAAATAATAATGTCAGCTTTCACTTCGCATCTCCCTCACTTCTTATCTCTGTCCAGTTATGACCTCCAATGTCCATCCTGCCCATCACCTCCCTATTGACTATTCTGGTGTTCTGAGTCATGTGTCTTTCCCACGTCTCTCCAACCCTGTCTTGAGGTTTCACTTGGTTTCCATGTTCCTCTTTGAGTCCATGCACACATACTGCAGCCACAGCCTGGAGCCCTCCCTGTCTTTCCTTTATGTTTGCAATGCTGGATTAGAGACCAGAATCTCTGCCTACGAAGTCTCCCCCATTTCCATCTTTTAAATTTATGATTATTTGAATCTCTGTGCCAAAGGTTTGTCTGAACTGTGACTAGAGCCCACCTAGAAGCTGCCTTGCCTTCTGCAGCACCAGCCCCACTGAAGAGATGGCATTGGAGCTGAACAGCATGAGGGAGGTGACTTCATGCTGAGATACCCACATTTATGCCTGTACAGCTAAGCACCTCCTCAGCCTCTCCAGAGTGGCTTGGTTTGTCCAATAAGTGATGACCTGATCGCTCTTGCAATCATACCTGGGTAGGATCCGCTGGGTATGATCTGCTGGGCATGGCTGCCTCCATTCGGCTTGCCCATTCAGCATCACGGTGCCCTCCTCACCAGGATGTTTTGTCTCTTGCCTGCAGAGTAAAAAGCACAGAGACGTTTGTTTCTATTCTTTAGGTGACACATGACTCCACAGTTTCTTCTTCTCTTCCTCCTTTTTTGAATAGGCAATCTGTCAAAGGAGAGAGGCTTCTTGTTGAATAAAGACTTCCTTAGACATACGTTTCTATCTCTGAGTTCTGCATACTTTTTTATTTTTATGTCTTTTTTATTCATAAGTAAATAGCTTTTTAGCCTAATATCACTGCTTCAGTTCATGTTTCTTGAGACATATTCTTTTGATTTTACTTCTAATGGCTACTTTAGCCACTCAAGATTATTCTTAATTACTTACTTACAACAGGCTTCATTCTCTCAGAGGAGAGTCATTTACTCTGGGACACAGTTGCCTGCCTTAGGATCTGAAGCCCAGGTCTCTGGATCTTGTCCTTAGCTAAGACATGGACTCAGTTGTATAAACCTGCCTTCAGAGAATCATGTGCCCTTTTCACTATTTTCGGTGGCACTTTCTGTCATTTGTAGCTTGCTTACTGACTGCCACCCTTGGTTTGTGTTTCCAGTACTCTTTCTTGCCTGAGATTTCAAGGTGTTCAGGGCGGGAGACAAGTTTTCTGCTTTACTGCATCCTCACATTGGTCAGCAGTAGGTCAACATAAGACACCTACTAAGTGTAAATTATATGCATATTTCCACATCTATTTCCTCTAAACTCAGAAACCACAGTGTTAAATTTGTTTTGTATGATGCACCTCCAGATCCGTATTCTTCTCTTCTTATTTTTCCATTCTTCTTTTCTTCTGGCTTCTGTACATCAGGTATCCCATGTCTGTTGGTACTTGTTTCGGCTTTATTCACTTTTGGACCATCACACATCTGACTTTCAAGTCTTTACCTTATCCTAATTCACCACTTAATTAAGCCACGTTGATGTGGGGCATTTGTGAGCAAATATTGTTTATAGTACTATCTCTCTAATCGTTTTACATTTTTTTCATTTCATATGGGTAGCAGGCTATCTACATTCTCATTCCTATGGGCTAACCCATTCCTTGTGCAGCCAAAATATTTTGTTTCTAATGTAATTTTCTTGGAGTCTGTGAACTGATGGAGTGATCTGCTATTGGAAAACATGGTTCCCTTGGCAGACTTGCATTGTATTTCAGGATATTTATTCCCAGGTTTGCTTCAGATGCACTGCCACAGACTCATAGGATCTGTGGAGCTCACACACTGTCACCTGATTTGACAGGGATTCCCTGGGCAGTGAAAGCAGACAGGCAATATTAGCATTAAGAAGTAATATTATTATTTACTTAGCATTGTCAGTTGAAGGTGCATGAGGTTGGCACAGTAAGTCTCCAAATGATTAAATGCACAACGACTGAATCTAATGCTTATTAACAGGCAAACATAAACGATAATGCAGTGGTTAAAATGCTAGGGATGGAGGCCATCAATTTGGATTCAATACGCATTACCAAATTGAATACCTTTTATTTCTGCATAATGTTGGATCATGAATTAGAGCTTTATTTATAACATTTGACTATGGAGGCAATCAAAATTCTGAGTTCATTCTTAATGACTTATCAGAAAACGTACAACAGGGCTGGAGAGATGACTCAATGGTTAAGGCACTTCCTTGCAAAGCTGAAGGAGCCGAGTTCAGTTCCCCAGTACTCACTTTAAGCCAGATGCACAAGGTGGCACATGTATCTGGAGTTCATTTGCAGTGACTGGAGGCCCTGGCATGCCGATTCTCTCTCTCTCTCTCCTCTCAAATAAATAAATAAAATATTTGTTAAGAAAGAAAAAGTACAACAAAGCGTACTTGAGGGTAATTGTTTAATCACAGTTTTAAGAAATATGGACAGACAATGGTTCTGTTGTCTCTCCACCTTGTCTGTCATCAGGGGATAATCTTTTATAATGTCAGAGGGCTGGTTGCTCTAGATCATACTGGAACCATAATCCTTCCCTTTTTATGTATGGCTACAGGAACTGCAATGGACAACCCCATCCTTGCCAAAGAGAAGCGTGTTCAGAAATTTCATGATTCTGTAAGCTAGTGGGTATTCACAGGACTAACACAGAATGAGACTTTGAAACAATCAGTGATGATTGTACAGCTGAGAAAACAATCAGATGGTGCTCCCCAAGCACCCTAGGAGGGAGGCTGGTGGTGAGGCCTGGAACTTGAGGGGTGGCTGTCGAAGTGCCCAGTGAGTGCCAGCTGTATCGGGTGTATGCCATCAGTTCAGACGGAAGACCGCTTCCTGGAGCAGGTAGGTTGCATCTGTAGGGAAACCCAGTCTTTCCATTTTAGGATATTTTCTGCTAGGGCAAGTATTATTAAGAATTTTTTTTCTGTGGAAGTAATGTTTAAGACATTACGTCATATTTTGCTTTCCTGTTTTCGCTTGATCTAGCCTGCCATCTTGGCATTTGAGATCACTTATCAATGATGAACTGTTGTTTAATGCAAGTGTACACAGTACAATTAGCACCACTATATCCTGTCCTTTATTTACAATTATGGAAAACATGTACATATGACAGATCTCAAAGCACAGTTCAAAGGGAGAGAAATGACTTCTAAGAATATATATATTATATATAATTTTTATTTATTTATTTGCAAGGAGAAAGAGGAGAGAGAGACAGAGAGAGAGAGAGAGAGAGAGAGAGAGAGAGAGAGAGAGAGAGAGAGAGAGAGAGAGAGGGCATACCAGGCCTCCCAGCTGCTGTAAACGAACTCCAGAACATGTACCCCTTTGGTGCATCTGGCTTTATGTGGGTAATGGGAAACTGAACGTGGGTCTTTAGGCTTTGCAGACAAGTGCCCTAACCACTAAGTAATCTCTCCAGACTGGAATATATATTTTTTAAAGGTACATAGCACAGAGACTAAAAAAAATCAACTTATTTCTTAAACTAGGCATACAAATAAAAAGAGTCATAGCATTGGAAAGGTGTCTTGATATTGGTTACTACATTTTTTTTATTCTTTAAAAATCCTTTCCATTAAAATGAAATGTGTGAATCATAAAAGAGATTGGGGCATTCTAAAACATTTAAATCATATTAAAATTGATTTTTACCTTATTAGTACTTGGCTACCATTTTTCTTTGAAAATATACTAGTTTAATTTTTATAATATGAAATTTTATTAAGGTAAAAGTAGTAATAATCAATATTTCTATCTTAGTTTTAATCTCAATTTCTATCAAGTTGATTTTATTGAATATTATTTTCTTTGGCTTAATAGTTTGTTTCATAATCTCAAAATTTACTCTCCTAATGTTTTAGTAGTTCTTAAGTGTCCTAAGGAAATCTTCTCATGTATTTTTTTTTACAAGCAAGACTTTTAATATCTGACTTCCACATTCAGTAATAATTCCTTCATTTTTCTACTGTGGAGTATCCAGCACTGAAACTGGCCAATCAGACACCGTCTCCTCTTTCATTAATGTTGATAATTGGTTTATCTTTTTTTCGTCTGATGTTACACTTCCTCATTCAAAGAAAGACTGTTTTCTTTGGTCGAAACATTCTCATATTAACTTAATTCTTCATAAATCTACCATTATTCATATTCAATTATCTTCTAGAAATATTTGAGTCTCATTATGTCTTCATTCTTCTCTGATTTCATGTATTGTTACTATTTATTTGGGGCATTTACTTCCTCCCACACAACTTAATTATTACTTTCTTTTCTCCTTTATGTGTGTAGTGTTTTTTCTTTAGAAGACACCATCCCTAAACTCCTCCACGGGGAAAGACAAAGCAACAAATGTCTAACCAGCTATTTAGAAACCAAGTTATCAAGGTGAGGATGGTATCAAGGAGAGGGTTTTTAGAGTTGCTAGTAAAAAATGCCTACAACCAATTATTGGTGGTATAAATACATATCTCATAACATTGAAAAATTTTTTTTCTTTTTTTTTCTTTCTTTCTTTCTTTATTTTTTTCTTAAATATATATTTATTGTCCATAATGAGTTACATTATTCAGTGGGCAAACAATGAGTTGTTATCCCCAATTCCCCAATGCCCCCCTCCCCATCCCCAATCAGCTGGATATCCTCCTTCATGGGCCGTCTGGATCAGTCCTTGTGGCAGGGGACCCTGGATAGCCTAGTACTCAGCCCGGTCCTCCTGGCCCAAGTGTGTTGATACTGAAGGGTGCCATGCCTCTGGATAGTCTCCCCCACCACGGCTCTCACAATCTTTCCGCCCCCTCTTCCGCTTAGGTCCCTGAGTCGTGGTGGATAAGTATTAAGGCTGCTTTAAGGTTGTGAGTTTGGGGGTCTTTGTGTCGAAGATCGTTGGTTTCTGTCTCACTGGCTTATCCTGTGTAGATTGAATGTCTGTGGCTGTGGGTCCCTCGTTCCTCCCGTCCTTCTCTAAACATTGAAAAATTTTAAGGGCTCAGATAGATAAGGTTTATTAATGTCATATAAGTGGTAAATAACAGCATATGGATATGAAATGAATATTCCCCTTTGAGGTGATAGCAGATACCATTCAAAACACCATCTGTGGCTCGCAGGTCATCACACTGTCATCAGGTTTTGAACAGTTCTGCGTCTCACCTTGAATTCTGGGATAATTGCAGTATAATCTTTGTGTTCTTCTTAGGAATACAGCCAGAACAGTCTCAGCCATTGTTCCTCTAGAAAGCTGGCTTTCTGTGATTATAATGTGAAAATCCCTGTGGGTTCAGATCCCAAGGTGACTGGCAAGGAAGTTGGGGTGCTTTAGTGTTTAAGAGGCAACCAAAAAATTCTTAACATAATAACAAAAAGTTCTAAAAGCAGACAACCAAGAAGAAAAACAATGTAAATATCAAGAAAATAAGATGGTAGATCTAAGTTGAAAATCAGTCAATGCACGGAGTGTACAAATACTCCAAATAAATACAAAGGTTGACATACTAAAAAATTAAATTCTCATGTATAATCTGTTTATATGACATAGCCAACATATCCACACAAAGACATTGAAAATAAAATAGCAAATACTATTCAAAATTATAGTGAATTTCTCAAAAGTAATTTCAGATTGGGTAGATCTTAAGGAAGACATCATTACCAGAGATAAAGGTTAGGGTTTAGTAATAATGATGAATGATTCAGTTCATCAAGAGAATGTAGCAATTCTAAGTTCTGGATGTGTATACGTTGTATATAGAGTATCCCCACAAAATTTACAAGGCAAACATTTACAGAACTGCAAGGAGAGACGGGAAGATTCCCAGTCATTGTGGGAAATTTTTAACACATCTCATTCAACAAATGGTAGGATAAACATATTTTAAAAAATTGGTACCTGGGCACTCTGTTCTTTCCAAAGCCAGGCAGAGGCTGAGAATGAGAGCAAACACATGTGCCTTCTAGACACTCTCCTCTTTATCATGCGGGGTCCTTCAAGATGCCAGTGTTACACACTGCCTCGGGGTTCACTCTCTGCTCTCCATCACTTATTATGGCCTAGCCTTCTTCAATGCATGGATGCCAACTCACTTTTTTGCAAAGATGTGGCTCAGTTATAATTTCTCTTATTCCCTTTTTGGATTTTACAGAGCTTGGATTATACCTGGTTTGTGTTATGGTGTATATTGGGGGGAGTTATGTAGGTTCTTGCACATTCTGAATAAAGACACCATGATTGCAGGTGTATATACATAGTTCTTTATTTAGAAAAAGCTTTGTACATTGAATGTATTTGATTCATATAATTGATATAATTCATTAAAATATTTACCTAGTGGCAGACCTCATCCTTCCCCTGCCTTCATTTCTGTTTTTTTTTTTTTTTAAAGGAGCATCTTTCATGTAAAGCATTTTAGACAATGATCATGTACCAAAACTAAGATGATAGAATTTTTATGATCATAGAGAAATTTGCAGGCATTCATTGGACATGGCTGGAGCATGTAGGGAATTCCTGGTTGTATCCCGCATATAATAGTTAAAGTTGAAACAAACACAAGATATAAGGAAAAAGATGAATGATCAAAATATGAATTAACTAGACCTTTTGAGGTTTCCCATTCCCAAGGCTCTTAATATTTACATAAGATATCTTGTTTTCAGCACAACAAAATTAATTGGAATTAGTTGGAGAAGAGACTATGTTTCTGTTTATCCAACCCCCTACTATCCAGGTCAGCAGCAGAACAGCAGCAAATGAGCTATGGTGGCTAAGAAAAGAATGATGGTCTTACCTTCTCTCAGGATAGACAGAGGAAACAATGAAGTATCAAGCTATAAAATGGCAAGTCGATTTTTTTTGACAAGTTTACCCATTTGTAAATTTAAAAAATATTTTTATTTATTTATTTGCAAGCAGAGAAAGATAAAGAGAAGAGAGACAGACGGAATGGGCACACCAGAGCCTCCAGAATTCTAGAATTCTAGATGCATGCACTGCTTTGTGCATCTGGCTTTATATGGGTTCTGTGGAATCAAACTTGTGTTATTAGGCTTTGTAGGCAAGCACCTTAACCTCTGAGCTGTATCTCCAGCCCTTCATATGTAATTCTTTTTGTCAGGCTTTATCTATTATTAATTGGGTGATTTTTTTTCAAAACAATTCCTACCTATTCGCTTCACTGTACTCAAGCTCACTGTTATTAGATTCTTAGGTTGTGCTCAGTAAATGTTTGACTGAATTAGAAAACAGATATGTGTTGGGCTGGAGAGATGGCTCAGAGGTTAAGGCACTTGCCTCTAGTGCCTAAGGCCCCCGGTTCAATTCTCCAGGACCCACATAAGCCAGACCCACAAGGTGGTGGCCCTGGTGCTCTCTCTCTTGCTCTCTCTCTCTCTCTCTCTCTCTCTCTCTCTCTCTCTCGCTCGCTCTCTCTCTGTATCTCTGCTTGAAAATTAATAAATAAAATATTTTAAAAAAAAAAGAAAACAGATATGTGTTACCTTAACAGATCTTGATTTTCAGACATAAAAATTGAAGGAAATGTTTTCTAGAAAGCAACAACAAAACAAAAACCAATTCTAATGTCCACGATGTGGGACATAAAATATTGTTTCCAACTTTATTTTTGAATGCTTCTCATTTTCTGCAGGCCAAATCTTGAACATGAGAAGCTTTTAAAAGTAAAGTCAAATCTCAGTCATAGGACTCGCCACCAAGCAGCTGGTCTTTTTCCACTGACAAGTTGTTAAATGTTTTCTTTGCACAGCTTCACGACTGTTCCTCATTAGCCTAACACTTCTATGGTCATTTAATAATAAATATCCATTAAATTTTATTTTTTTCTTGTCACAAGCTTGTCTTTCTCCCCTTATCTATCCTTAAAGCTTAAAATACCCAGAGGAAAACTAATTAATATTTTATCAGAACTGAAGTGTCTGAGAACCAGGGGAAAAATAGATTTCAACTTGTTTATTTTCTTGACTTGTGCGGTTCAATTCCACTTACAAAAACGAATAGTCTTTTTATACTTTTTTTTTTTCTGTCCAGAGAGCTATGGTATAACCTTTTAGTAAAACCAACAGAAGATTAATTCTCCTTATTGATGTGTAAACATTAGGCTACCTTTCTTTCTCTGCTGCGAGAGATATTCAAGCTGTTTGTCTTTTTAAGCTTTGCAAATGTAAAATATATTAATGTGTGTTATTTCAGTCTATTACAAATTCACCTCACTGTCTATTAACATATCTCAGCCCGCACTCAATAGCACTTCTAGCTGTATTATTCATTTTTCATTATCTTGTAATCCAGGGCTCTCTGCTGAGATTTTAAAATGCAACTATTGGTTTCAGACTCAGGGATCACCCTCTGTGGGGATATGGATTAGAACATGAAGTTATTTCAAGAGGCTAGACCAACTGCCACTCAATTCCAGTGTGAGTTTCCTACCATTCAGCTATGAGCCACAATCCACGAATAAAATGTTGATGGCCTCTAGCACCTGCTTGAATTAACTTGCTAAAAGTCTTGTACGTTTTTAGTGACTTGGCCAACACACTAGCAGACTACTCTTCCTGTATATTTTCATCCAAATGAGGCCTTGCAAACCTCAGTTTCTCCAAAGAGAGTTCATACTGAGCCCAAGACAAAAATTCCACAGTTTTTCCATCTTAGTTCAGAACATCATCTGTCAGAATCAATTGTCTTTCTTCTCACCTTTCTCCTTGTTAAGAATTCTAGCAAAACACATGAGGTGAAGCCACACAACAATCATAGTAGCCTAGAAAGTTGTAAAGTTTTAAAATCATCTCAGTGCCAGCACAAAAAAAGCAACAGATTATATGTGTGTTACTGGGCTTTTATGGGAAGCATTGAATAATACCAGTAAGTTGGGGAAAACATAACTCTCCAGATATGAGGGATGCATTAAGTAGCTGTATCACAACCACTCAGTGCAACACCATGTTAAAACCAATAAGACAGTTAATTTTTATTGACTTAAGAGGAAAATTAGAGAATAATTTATTTTCCATGGATATATGTATTCATAATTTTTGAAGATTTGGCTGGCAAGATGGCTCAGCAGTTAAAGGCGCTTGCATACAAAATCTAACAGCCGGGGTTCAATTCCCCAGTCCCCATGTAAAGCCAGATACACAAAAAGGTGCATGAGTCTGGAGTTGGTTTGCAATGGCAGGAGGTCCTAGCATGCTCATTTATTCTCTTTCTCCCTCCCTTGGGAATGTAAATAAATGGATTTTTAAATGAAGATTATTAAGGATGATTATTTCTAGGGGTTCAGAGGTGGTTTAATGGGTATAAACACTTGCTGTCAGCATAAAAGCCTGGCACCGCCTGCATTGGATTCCCCAGGACCCACACACACACTTGGGAATGGCCATACATGTCTGTAACCAGGTCCTATCAGGATAATAATAAAGAAATAATCAGAAACCAAAGGTTAAATAAAAATGCAAAATAACTACAAAATCAATAGGGCAAAAAACCAGAACCATTGAAAAAAATCAAAATTGATATTGAGATAGGCTGAACTGAAAAGGAGAGAAAAATTTGGAAATCACCAATATCAGAAATAAGACTGGAAAGATCTCTGTATATTTCAGAAATCACAAGCATATTAAGAGGCATACTGAGAGTAATGTTATCCCAATAATTAAACACTTGGACAAAATTGTGAAGTTTCTTTTTAAGGACAAACTTCCAAAGCTCATTCAAAGAAAAGTTGACAACTTGAATATATTAAAGGCAGAATTTATATTTTAAGTACTTCCAAAAAAGAAAACTCTAGGCATTAACATCTTAACTGGTAAGTTCTACCAAATATAGAAAGAGAAAACTATTTTATACCAACTTTTCCCATCTCAATCTGTGAAGAAAAGATGGTGATATTATAAAAAAAGAAAACCAAAGTCCAGCATCCTCATGGACACAGAACACAATTGCTTAACAAGAATTTAATGACTAAATTATAAAATACATATAAAGGATAAGTTATCATGAACAAGTGATAGTTATTCCAGGAATACAAATTTGATTTAATATACAGTTCATAACATTAACTGGTGTAGCAGTGACTTTCTCATAATAACAGATAGAACTCCTAACCAGAAGCAGCTCAGGGGAGGAAAGGGTTTATTAAAAAGGTTTATGGTTTCAAGGGGAAGCTTCATCATGGCAGGGAAAGTAGGACAAGAACAAACAGCCAGGCAGGAATCACATCTCCACAGGAACAGGAAGGAAGAAATAAACTTCATTCTTGGCTTGAAGCTGGACTATACTACCCCAACCCCCGCCCCCAGCAACACACCTCCTCCAGCAAGGCTCCCAATGTTCTCAAATTGCCACCAGCTGGGGACCAGGTATTCAAAACACCCGAGCCTATGGGGGATATTTCATTCAAACCAGCACAACAATCTAACAGATTATAATTTATCATATGAAAAGCCAAACTGATGGTGGCCATCACAATATAGAAAAAGTATTTTACAAAATTCCATGTTAATCTATGGTTTAATCAACAAACACCTATCAGA
>PVHP010007545.1:20000-56310 GCA_004024765.1 Zapus hudsonius
CATGGGTGTGGACACTCACATACACATGTTAAAAAAACTACTATCAAGACAAGTCAATTAAAATGGTAAAGTTTTTAATAGACACCTCCAGTGGAAATGTACAGATTGCAAATGAACACATGAAAAGATGCTTAATCTTATTCGTCAGTAGGGAAATGTAAATTAAATTCGCCATGGAGCACGACTACATTAAAATTAATAATTCTATGCTAGGCAGAATTCAGAGATGACCTCTGGCAGGCCCTATCCGTGAATGATGCTTCTGTGGAAATTCCTTCTCTTGAGTGTGGGTGGAAGATGTGGATTTGATGAAATAATATTTGATGGAAAAAGTCTCTTCAGGATGTAAACAAATGTAAATCAGCCTTAAAACACTGTGAGGCTGTGCACTGGCCTGATTAAGGGGCCTCTTAAAGTGGGAGCAAGAGGTCAATTTAGGGGTGGATCAGGGAGTCAGAGAGGTCTGAATCAATAGAGGATGTGGGTACCATGTCTGGCTGAGATGATGGAGTGGGGCCTTACGCTCAACATCCAGGTGGCATAGAGCCAACAGCAGCCCATGGCTGACAGCCAGCAAGGAAAGAGGGACCTACAACATCAAAAAGTCCAATTATGCCTCAGCACATGGACTTGAAGAGGAGTCACAGGACACCCCTAAGTGAGCAGGGGCTGAATGACAGCTTGATTTTAGCCCGTGTGACATTTAGAAGTGAATCTGCCACGCTGGGCTTGGATTTCTGGCCAACATGGACGTGAGCTCATCTCACACTGTGGTCGACCATTATACATAGCTGCAGAAACATGGAGCTATGTTGTTAAGAATGTATCATGTCACTACCAGTGTTCAAAAGGTTGAAAAACAGCTTCCTAAAGAAAGACAACGCTTAGCTACTCTCAGGATTTGCCTTCCCCATGTGAAAACGTACAAAAACTCACATTCATTGGTGATTTACTTATGATTGCCAAAACCTAGAGATGACTGGGATATCTATTGACACATTAATGGCCGAACAAATTGTGGTGCAGAATTTTACTTAATAAAATAGGATGAAATGTGGACAAATTTCAAATAATGTTGCTGAGTAAAAGAAGCAAGACAAGATGACTGTATACTAAACACATGTTTACTGTATGGCCCCATTTATGTCAGATCCTTGAATATCCAAATCAACTTGGATTCATTCTTAGGTATAGAAGGCACATCAGCTGTTCAGAGGCAGATGAGGACCACAGGAGTCGGTCACATGGGTGAGAGGAGAAACTTGGGAATATCTTTTTATGGTGTTGAGTGTGGTTATCATACCATAAACAAGGCTCATCATCTTGTATACTTCGGATAACCATGGATTATTATGAAATTTATAATTTGTTAAATTATTTTTAAAAAACATAGATCTCTGTCAGATAAAACACAAACCTAAAGGGAGGTTGCAAATCATGGTTTCCTGTTTTATTCCAAATAGCTCTTTGCCTAGCTAGTTTTTATAAACAGACAAATAATGTGTTCCTAGTCTTATCGTACCCTTCTGGAATGATTTGTCTGAATAAGATGATATTTAAAGATCTTTTCTATGATCCTGTATTAACATCAACTGTCCCTTATTGTGTTTTTATTAAAGGTTAACCACTAGACTCTTTTTACCTCATGAGAGGTGATTCAGAGGGATCACTGACTTGTCCAGGACCAAAAAATGTGTAAATAAAAGATCCAGGATTTGACAGCCTTACCTGATGATACAGCCTGTGCTTCTGGCCAGCCTGCTTGAGCATCCAGAAATGCAATTGTGTGAACACCGCTGGCTCCCTAGCCACCTTCCTTCAGGCTTTGCTTTTATCTGCTCTGTCACCTGTCGTTTGACCTGTACGTTTCCCTCCCCTGAGCCATCTCTTCCCATAGTTCAGCATCCATTTGCAGATACTTTCTTCTGTGACTTGTGGAATCTAAAGGCGCAGCTCTTACTAATGTTAATGTGAGTCACAGAGCAGAACTACATCCATTCTGCTGAGAATTTATACGAGACGCAGTATCATCACTAACATAACAACTCACAAATTACTAGGCTTTAATATAATTCTGAACCTTACTTTTATTTTCTGTCATTGCCTTTTCACTCAAGGAGAAAAGTGGGAGGAAAAAAAACCCCATTATATACAGGATAATATGCAATTTTTTTCTCTTATGGAATTTAGCTTTGCTTGAAAGAGCTATGAGATTGATTCCTGAAGAGACCTCTTGTAGGAGTTATCAGTTTTAGACAGCTGTCTTTGCCTAGCATTTACTTCTCAAGAGACAGCATATAGTATTATATAATCATATGAGCAATACTATGGTAATTAATTAATTGATTAATTATTAAGCTTATGAAATAGAGGAAAGTGGGCTCATCAGAAAACTTCACCATCACAAATCAGCTTTAGACTCTCTTCCTGTCTTAAGTGAGCCATATTGTTGCTGAATTCATAATCGCCCACAGGGTGAAATGATTAACAGCAATCTCTTCAGCTTTGAAACAATCTATTCACATCATGTTATACTTTATGATCCATCCAAATTAAGGATTTCAGAAGGAATGCAGAAAAATTTGCCAAAACATCCATTGAAACAGGAAGAGCATCACGGATGCAGAAAAACCTGCCAGATCTTTCCCTTCCCATCCTTCCATATTTCCCTCATCTATGCTAGTCTTTCTTCTCCTATCTTATTGATTTGAATAGTTCTTAATTCTTTAGAAATGGGAGACTGAAGAAACTAAGAGGCTGAAGCAGCAGTATTCCAGGGGCTGGGGTCCTGGAATGCTGGCTGAGAAGCAGTATCCTTTGCCTCCTGATTGTGGATGTAGTGTGGTCAACTCCGTTTCACTCTCCTGTCTCCTTGCCTTTCCTACCATGATGGACTGTAACCTCTTACCTCTCAGCTAAAATTCAGTAAAAGTTGGTTACAATGAGGAAATCACTAAAACACCCCATCCTGGAAGGGCTATGTTAGTTATAGGGATAAACCAATCACTTAATTTAAGTTGTCCTCACTCATTTGTATGTGATTGGTCCTTCCACCTGGGTTTATAAAAGAGCATGCTGTAGATATACATTAATCAAAAATCTTCTAGTGGGAAGCATCTTGCCCAAGAAGTTTCCCAAACATGAGCAAATGCTTTTATTTTTACAAAGCATTCCTTCATTAGAGTCCTTCATTTGGTGACTGTGATTGGCATCCATCCTGTTTCTAACAGAAAACCATCACATCTCTGTAATGCCTTTGCTGAGATATTTTCATGCTACACAGTTTTTCCTTAGAAGTGTGTTGGATGTAATTCAGTGCCATTCCACAGTCACATGCATAGAAAAAAATGTGTGTTTTTTTTTAAACCTTATTCTTTTTGCTTTGAAAACCATTCTGCGAATGCCTACCATGTTTGAAAAGCTCTATATGTGCCGGGGAGAATGAGGGAATGAGTAATAGCTAGTCCATCTCCTCAAGGATCCCACAGTGTATTGGGAAAGTCTGAAAAATATATGAGCATTTCAGTTAATGGAAAAAGGCTTAGATAAAAGTCCCAAGGCTGGTGTATCAGCTGTGTAGTCAGAAAGCAGCCCAACAGCCTGTGCCCGCCTAGAGCAAGTGTGTTTGTGTGTTTCTGCGTGGGGGATGGGTGTTGAGGGGCGCTGCAAGGGACATGTGAAGCTGGGGACTGGGAAGCAGTGGGAAACCAAACATAACATGGTGGAAATTTGAAATATCAGAGGAGGCTGGCTTTTTATTACATGTAGGTAATAGGGACGCAGTATATATTGCAGGGTGATGGTTCAGATTGGAAATAAATATTTGGATATCTGCTGTGTCAGCCTGTCAGCTCAGCAGTTTGCACAGAATTTTAAGGTTAAGGTAAATCTCTCTCTCTCTCTCTCTCTCTCTCTCTCTCTCTCTCTCTCTCTCTCTCTCTCTCTGCCTTCCTGTTTCTTTCTGTAAAGAAAGAACATGTTTATTAAAGGTCTCAGGATATTTTCAAGTTAGTCACATGGTAGGAAAGGCCTATGGAAAATGAGCTATCACTACAACCCAGAACATTCAGTCCTCATCGGGATGATCGCCTTGTACATGTTTAGGATTTATGTGGCTCTATAATGCTGAGCACATTTTACTTAAGAAATAAAGTTGTTACATTTGTTTTGATCTGGTATATAAAGTGACTCCCACCTGGTAGGTTCTGGACCACTGTAGATACAGCCCATTATCCTGAGTACTCTGGCGTATGTGCTTGTATTTTAAAAGCCAGCATTTCGGAAGCCAGCAGAGAGCAGGGGAAGGCAGGACACAGACCACAGGGTGACTGCATTAAGACTCTTCCTGTCTTCTTCGCCACTCTGATGGATGATAATAATTTTCTTTTTCTCTGCTGATAATAAACTTAGGCTTTTCTCCTACCAGTGCATGAATGTTTCCAAAGTTTTTTTTCTTTTTTTCCTCAGCTTACCCTTGAAAAAAAATTACCCTTCGGGGGAGAAAATGAAGCACTCTGCCTTAGGAATGATCTCTTGGGGGGAGGGTGGTTTAGCTTCTTCCCTAAACAGAGTACCAGGCAAAGAAACGCCCCAAGACTCTTAAAGACTCTAAGGTGAACAGCCCAGGGTGGTGATCAGGAAAGGAAAGAGAAGACTGATGATGGTCTTTACGATGCTCTGACATCCATCTAGAGACATCGCATGCTGATGGTCCTGTTGTGTTTGAATGTGAAGTGTCTCCCATAGGCTCCTATGTTTGGGCACATGGTGGTCTCGAGCTGGGGGCACTGTTTGGGAAGGTTGTGGAACCTTTAGGAATCAGAGCGTTTCTGGTAGAAGTGGGCCATTGAGGTTGAGCCTTGAGGTTTATTATTATTATTATTATTATTTTGTATAAAATATAATAGGTCTTCTGTCCCCTCACTCCAGTCCCCACTACCCTGGGGACTCTCCCCTGGGGTTTCATGGTATCCATTGTGGGGCATGAAGGCCTCAGTTAGTCCATGTGGAAAAGCAGGGGACCATGTACCAGGGTGTTCCTCCCCACTCTGTGGCTCTTACAATCTTTCTGCCCCCTCTTCTGCAATGCTCCTGAGCCATGGCAAACCTGTTGGCAGTCTTATATAGTGTGGATTTCATTGTAACCTCTCCAAGCAAGGATGAGAGCAGCTCAGGCTAAGATTGTAGTTACTTGAGAGATTTTTGGTGGGCAAACCCACTCTTCTCCAGAGAGCAGTGGGGGCTTCTCTCTGATACCTGAGTTTCCTGACCATGGTATTCAAGTACCTGATATGAGTTCTCTCTGTTTTGGCTAAGATCAAGTATAGTATCTGTTCTCATCAGAGTCTTGAGTTTTATAGCATAGCCTCATTTGCTGTTCACTCTCTCTGCTTCCTGACTGGATGCCATGTCACCAGATGTCTTCGACTCCTCCTTACATTCCTTTTCTGCCATGATGGATGGAATCCCCTCCAACTGTAAACCAAAATAAACTCTTCATTTTATGGTGCTTCTTACCAGGTATTTGGTCGGGGCAATGGGAATAGTAACTACTAGAGCCTCTGTGGATTTGGTCATTCAGCACCTGTTTGTTATTCTGTTTGTAACACTGAAGAACATTCCTGGGCCACAAGCTCTCATTTCAAATCCACATGGCTAATTCCAGTCCAGGTAGGTCTAAGTGTGCTGACAGCGATGATGTCAGGTTCCATCTAATTGTGTACTCAAGTAGGAATATTTTACCCTTTTGGTGTGGAGGCTTTCTTGCTTGGAACTATTTCATTTTTAATCAAAAGGCATTTTTGTAATGCAGCTTAGTTGGATAAATATTTAATGTGGATTCTGTTTTAAGGCCTTGCCTGGGTCATCTCAGTGTGTGCTGATGCAGTCTGGGGACCAGGAACAAAACCAACAGAGCAGGAATCCAGACATTTCAAGACAATTTAGAGTTCTCGGCTGCTGCCAGTTGCCCATCTCTGGTCCCTGCAGCTTATGAATAAAATCCTTGACAAATAGCCATGGAGGGATGCTTGCCTGCATCTCACTCTGCAACAGAGAACTTTCAAGAAAACAATGGCTGATGAGAACCTCCAGTTGGAAAAGTTAAAATCCTTAATGAATATAATTTTATAACTGAAGAAACTGTGAGCTGAACCTGCTCACAATGATAATTTGGGGCTTAATTAATTAATGACTAAAGTACTTTGGAAACACAAAGGACTATATAAATGCTAAATATTATTAAATGTTAATAGCCATGTTCTCGAATAACACTGATATTAATTTAAATTCCTAAACCTTATTATCAGAATGAAATGCATGCTAATGAGGCTTTCCTAATAAATATTTTGTTTATGATGTATTTAGAGTGGTATTACTTATCTTGCTAGAGCAAGTATAAATTACAGCACTTGGCAAAAGGGTTACTGCTTTTGCTTCATGATAATTAAAATGGAAATGTAGAGAAATATAATGAATATATTAGGCAAGAATTTTTCTGTCAGAGCCACTGAGGTTCACTCTATACTGAACCAGCCATTTATTTCTTTTTCCAGTAGAGGTTTTGCTTGTCTACTTTTTGTCTTGCTAGAGTCTCTTAATTGGATTTAGTGAAACATGCTTAATTTTTCAAACAAATCGGGTTAAAATTAAAATTTTCAAAGAAATTTTTTCTGGAAATATCATGCCTTCCTTGGAGGTAATTGGAAATATCCTGGGATGTTTTTATCGGGACTGCATGATCCTCCTCTCCTCTTTATTTATCCATAGATGTAGGGGTTCATGTAGCTAGACTGGGCTCAAACTTGTTATGTACCTGGGATGACCTTGAGCATCTGACCTCTACCTGTGTGTGCTGGTGTGCTATCACACCTGGCTTATGCATTGCAAGGGATCCAGAATGTGGGTGTAGCTCTACCAACTGAGCTGCATCCCCAGCTCAGACTGATTCTACTTTTTCTTCTGCTTCTTTCCTGGGACCACCATCACTGCCACCCAATTGGATGGTGAGCTTGCCATTCTGGGAACCAAGAGGATCATGGTACTAAAGCTTGCATCTCAGGTGTGGTATCATTTGCATTTCATTAGTGAAGACCCTAGTGAGATCTCAGGTAGAATGTATGTGAACATTATTTACACATACATGAGTCTTTTTTTTCAAATTGGTGATTGTATCTGTTTAGGATGTTGTTGCCTTAGTCTAGATCCAAAGCAAGTGTACACATAATCTACAATCATAGGAAACAGAAAGATTGTCTTTTCACTCTCTTCCTGGTGAGAAGATCACAACTCTTTTTCTATGTATAAAAACAATAACTGATATTAGAATTAAGTTATGTGCCAGCATCTTGCTAAGAAGTTTATAGGCATTGTCAGTTCTTATGAAATGTCATGAAGTAAATAATAACCTAATATCTTTTAAAAGGCCTAAATATACACATATATTTAAAACAATCCATTTATAATTTACAATAATGCAATATTATTATTAGATTATAAAGTTACTTTATAAAAGAGAAGATTAAATTGGTGCTACTTAGAGGCCAATGCTTTTCTAGAAGTAAAAGGTGAAAATTTAACAAAATCTGAAGATAAATCAGAATATTGGGTAAATGCTTTTCTAATGTGTCTTTGTATTAAAAAAAACTTCAAAGAATTCAAGTTTTAAAAATGCACATACATTGGTCATATCAGACTATATTTTCCTTTGGGAGTTATTCCATTTTATCTGAATTTAGAAATCCTTTCACTGTCTACAGTTGATAAAGCAATTGAAATGTTTTTTAGCTTTCTAATTACTTGGCATTGCTTGAATATTTTCTTGTTTTTACATTCAATTCAACAATCTACATGACACTATAGACATATACTCTAAAGCCAAGCTCCAAATCAATAATTATCATTCAAAGAATATACCACTATTTATTGGATATTTATAATAGGTGATTAGATTTTGAGGAAGACAGCAAGCTTATCACCATGTGTGTTCATGGTGTAAAGTCATCATTAAGATGTTGCAAGCAAGCCGGGCATGGTGGTGCATGCCTTTAATCCCAGCACTCGGGAGGCAGATGTAGGAGGCCTGCCGTGAGTTCAAGGCCACCCTTGAATTCCAGGTCAGCCTGGACTAGAGCAAGACACTACCTCAAAAAAAACAAACAAACAAAAAAAGAGGTTGTAAGCAAGCACCGGTATCCACAGAACCATCTTCCCAGCCCAAAGTTATCATTAAGATGTATCTGACCGGTGATTTTCCATAGCATGGGATTTGCCATTAGGAGACAAATTTTGCTCTAAGTGGATGTTCAGGCTTGCACTGTTCTGGCTGAGTCCTTAGACATGATTGACCTATGTTCTTAAGTTGAATCCCTTGGGTGTAAAGAGCAGAAATGGCTTGCTTGAACGACCATGAACTTTGGCTTTTCAGATGCTTCGATCATTATTTTTCAAAGGCACAGACTTGAGTAATTGATGTAGAAAAGCTGAAGAGCATCTACAGAGAATACACCAGAGGTGCAACCACCCAGGGTGCCACTGCACTGTGACCTTCATGTCCGTGACCTCAAAGGAAGCCAGAACTCATATTAGAAATGGATTCATATTGCCTAATTGATCCCCCCCAAAAATTGGCAATTTAAAAATATTTAGGCAATTGCTTTGCTGTTGAACTTAAAAAATATTGCATATTTTTTGAAATATGATTCAGAGAAGATGACAAAGAAATCGATGTGCATCCCATCCATCTGGCATCCAATAATGCTTGTCATGGTTAACAAGCTCTAAGAAGAATGTAAGTGTATGCAATACACATTTGACATATAGCTTCTCTCTCAGCCTTCACAGAAGCTCTGTGACTATTGACAACCTGCAATAATTTATCTTTATTTTATAGATATCTACCTAGGAAGCATGGAATAAAGGATTTGAACTTGATTCTAGAACCTATTCACTTTTCACTGCTGCATCATCACTGATTTGAATGTAGTAAAATCAGGACTGAATGGGATTTTGAATAAAAAATAAATGACTAATTATTGGTAAGGCACAATGTATAAAATAGTATTGCCTATAAATATTCAAGAGCAAGAAACTTATAATTACCATGTAAAGATTAGCTTGACCTCTAAAACTTATTTCAACATTTTTAAAAGTAACAATATATCTTTATCTGATAGGGTAATTGAATAAACAGAAAGGAACAACTGAAGAAAAATGCTGGATATCAGCCTCATATCTTCAAACCAGGCATGAATCTTCAAACCAGGCACAATTTTGGGGAGGAAAGTATTTATTTGTAGCTATAGATACAGGGGAAGTTCCAGAATGCAAAAGAGGCTGCTCCCCTTTCACAAGTCCAAGCAGAGAGAAAAACCCATCAGAGAGAAAACCCATCACCTATACCACACACACAGAACAGGAAACAGGCAGGAGGGCCAAGGAGAGAATTTCTTCCCCTTTATATAGCCTTAGGGTGGGATCTTACAATCCTATCCCAGACTTAATAGCTTCCTGAGTCTCTGGAATTTCCTTCCTGCATGTCCCACAGAGGAAAGGATGTTTACTTCCAGCTTCTTTGAGCTTCTTTACATCCTACCCCTTGCTGAGAGGCTGCTTTCCTATAAACATCCTCAGAGACCCACCTAAGATAATTAAAAAGATCAAGTTGACAACAAAACCTAACCATCACACTTTCCATTCCCAGTTTTGAAAAAATACATTCTTGCAATATTTAACCAAGAGCTTGCAAAAAAGGGATAAAATTATGATGCATAATACAACCTCACTGTAATCATCACTGCCTCAGTGCAAATATTTAGAAAACATCAATTTTACATCTTAAAATTTATTCAAAAAACCAACAAAAAAGTAAATAACTCTTAACTACACTGTTTATTATTTGTCTATTTACATGGAGGGGTCGGATCAGGAAAAGTGGCTAGATAATTCACTTGATATGGATAAAGTTGAGTTATATTTCAAATATCTCAAAACAAACAAGTTTAGGATGTCTCTGAGAAACAAAAGTAGAGGTTACAGAACACATAGACTTAGATGGTAAGGGACACATTGTTTGACATACTCGGGCCACAGAGCTGACAGTGCAAACAGTAGGGATATTGTTTAAATGGTGAACAGAGAAAGAGAATGTAGCAGTTACCTTTTCATTGCTGAGACAGACAGACAGAGAGAGAGAGAGAGAGAAACAGCTTATGAAAAGAAGGTTTATTTCTGGCTTATGGATTTGAGGGTAAATTTCATCATAGTGCATAGCATGGCAGAACAGAGAGCCGGATATCACACATTGTCACCTTAGCAGGAAGGAAACAGGAAGAATAAGCACCCAAGGAAAGTGCTTTAATACCCTAAGACATGCCCCCCCCCAATACACCTCCTCCAGCAAGGCTGCATCTCTCAAAGGCTCCCCAGCTGGTAACTATGTATGAAGATTCATTACAAACACATGAGGCTGTGGGGAACATTTTACACTCAACCCACCACAAAAGATAAGAGACAGTCAAGGAAGTCTGAGAAGAAATGTCTAAGATATGTAATTTCTCTATGGCTTCAGGCTATGACTATGGGACAAAGCCAATCTGCCACTTACTTCTGGAAAAATAAATGGAAAAATAGTTTTATTGGAGGAATATAGCCACTTTCATCAATGCATTCATGTACATAGCAGAGACCATGTGGTCCACAAATTCTAAAATACTGGTAAACATTACAGAAAGCTTGTTGGCCCCTACTTCAGATCACGCGGGCATGCCATAGTGTTTTTTCTTAAACGTCAGCTATGGAAAGAATGAATCAGCAACTCAAATGTCTCATCAGTGTCCATTGATCTTACAACTGTTGGGAGAATGGAATTCCAATAGCTATAAAACAAGCTCAAAGGCTTCAGTGTTAACTGAAAAGAAAACCTTGAAAATATAAACATAAAATACTTTTACCAATGTGGATGGAGCCCTCACTGATCTATTCCCCATCAAAAGGAGAAATAAACAATCTATTCTTTCATTTGGAAGTAATCACTCATTTTTAAACTATCTGTGCTGAGATGCTGGAAGGAACATTGAGAAAGAAGTTTCAGTTATTGGGTATTCACTGCTGCTGGGGAGATAGATATCTCTCAGTAAAATGCTTATTGCAAGCTGAAGACCTGAGTTTGATCCCCAGAACCTCATCAAAATGTTGCCTATGGTAATCCAGCACTAGCGAGGCAGAAAGGCAGACAGGCAGACAGATCCCTGTGGTTTGTTGGTCAGGCCATCTAGCTAACTGGCATGCTTTAATCCAATGAGAGTGCATGACCTTCTCTGACCTCCACCCATGCTGACCTCTGAGAGCATGAGAGAGAGCCTGAGAAAAATGACACCCTAGGTTGTCCTGTAGCGCCCACATGGGTGCTCACTTCTCACACACATATGAACATGCACAGTTATACATATGCTTATGTTTAAAAAAAAACCCTTGGATAGGTAGAAAAACATCAGAACCAAAACCTGAGGGCATTATACTCATTCCTGGCCAAGGGAAAGTCGGCTTAAAGATACTGACATAGATTTTAAAAAGGAACAAAGCTGTTTCATGAAGTCAGCCCAGAAACTGATTAGAGATAAAGACAGTTGTGTATAGAGGCCTGTACTAGGAAACCAGCTAGGTCCCTCAGGATATTCTAATGGTTGTCTTCTCTCCCTTAGCCCTGGGCTTTTGGGGGATCCATTTGAAAACTAAGTATCTATGAATTTCATGGGTACCACTAGGAAATGTCATGACTTTTGCAAATTACTGTTAAAATAAGCCAACATTTCATAGTTAAAATATCAGTACCTAAAAGCCTTTGAGCAATATATATATATATATATATATATATATATATATATATATATATATATATGTGTGTGTGTGTGTGTGTGTGTATATACAAATTTAATAAAAACAAAATAGTCAATTATCTGGGAAAGGCTCAAGAAAATGGGGTGGATGTCAGTGGGCTGGAACTTTGCTCTCTCTTCCCACATCTGTCTGCCAGGAGTGTCTGCTTGAGAAGCTGGTGCTGATTGGTTGAGAAGAAAGAAGACTAATGAATTCATTGTCTTGAGGACCTTTGAAAAGTACATCATTAATCAGGCCATAGAGAATAAGTAGAAGGTTTCTGGCTCTTTCCTCCAGGCCAGGCTGGCAGCAGATGTTCAAAACTGAAAACGGATGTTTCTTAGTCACAAAGCAAGGGGGGCGGATGGTGCCACCAAATGTGCCAAAATATTGAAATTTCTTTTCCCTTTTTCATGTTTGTCATGGGGAGGTGTTTTGTTGGTTTGTTTTTTTTTTTGTTTGTTTGGTTTATATGTATGTGCCACCATGCCTGGCTACTGTGTTCTTAATTTTGCTCCTTAATACTATTCCACATAAAGAAAATAATATTAAAACTTTAAATCTATACATGCATCTATGTATTTTTGCTGTGTTGGGATTGAAACCCAGGGACTTGCATATGCTAGGCAAGTGCGCTACCATTGACATACATTATCTTCACATTATACACTTCCGGTCTTAAATATAAGGGCTTTTGAAAAGTACACAGAATCATGGAAATGAGGAGAGTTGTGCACACTCAAATGTGTGTGAGCGAACTTGTGTGTCACCCAAGCATGCATTAGGTTCTTAATGAGATAGTGGGAAGTCTACAGAAAAACGCAAGCAAGCAACTGCTTTCACTTCAGTTGTTGACATTACACACTCTAACAATACTCCATCCTGGGTTCACTAGCCAGAGATGAAGGACAAGGACTAAGGGCTACCTTGGCTTTCCAGGTCCCTGGCTAGTGTGGGGAAGGAAAGAGTGAGGAAGGAAGGAACACAGGAAAGCATAGAAGAGAGTGCTTGATCCTCATGGCTCTTTGAGGCCACAGTGGCATTTCTGTGGGGGAAGCAAACAGGTTCATAGCTTGTCTTCCCAGGGATGTTCCTCCCTTCTTCCTTAGTCCTAGATCAAACACAGGTATCTTTGCTCATTCTGATCCTCTCTGATCTCCCCCCTTGTATATTGTTGCTGAGGGGATCAATGTCTCTGGATATTTTCTCCCATCATGGATCTTACATTCTATCCATCCCCTCTTTGTGATTTCTTCAGCAATAGGGTCTTACCTTAGGCCTGGGGCAGGTATTCAAGGGTTTGGACAGAAGTCTGTCACATTTTGGGGACCTCGTGGGTCCCTTTGATCAATAGCTCAGTGTGGGAAGGAACCAATAACTGGGACAGGGAGATGCAGACCTGAGCTATTATTCTTGAGGTTAGGCTTCCTCCCATTCTGTTCACCTCGTACGAGGTGGTGCCCTCAGCTTCCTCAGTAGCTTTTTGTATAAAAGATGCTTTATGGTGTCACTTCATTATTAGTTTAGTTTACTATATGAGTCCTCCACCTTTCCATCCCCCCACCCTCCCATCACCCCAGCCCCATTCATTCCATTCCCTTTGACAAACTCTCCATTCACTGATGGATTTTCTTTATGTTCTGGTTTAACATGGTTTAGGAACCACATATGAGGGAAAATATGAGGTGCTTGGCTTTCTGTTCTTGTGTGGTCACTAAGAATAATCTTTTTTTTTTTCAGAAGAGTTGATCCTCATGGATGATATGTATCCCTAAATGCCATGGTTGGAATGAAATATCCCCCTAGGTTTATGTGTTTAAAATACTTGATCATCAGTTGGTAGCAATTTTGGAAGGTTGTGGGCCCTTTGGGAGGGGGATCCTTGCTGGAGGAAATGTCACTAGAGACATGGGGGTGATGGAGTACAGTCCCAAGCCCAGTCGATAAACTATTTCCTTCTAGCTGCCGTGGAGATGTAACACTCCCTAGCTGTCTGCCATGCTTTCTACACCAAGATAAAGCTTCCTCTCGAAACTATGTGCAGAAATCAACCCTTTCCTTCCTCAAGCTGCTTCTGGTCTGGTGTTTTCCAGCAAGGAGAGCACAATGGCTACACATGGCCTCCCATAACAAGCCTCCCCAATTAGGGAAGTACACAGGCATGTTATACATTCATGTTTTCATTATTCTCAGCAAGTATTGAGCACCAATTAAGGCAATATGCAAGGAACCAGAGACACAAGGATATAAAAATATAGACTCACGGTCCCTAGGTTCCTAAAGCTTATGTGTTAGCCTTGGCCAGTAGGAAGGCATGAGATAAGACTAGTTTTGTTTATTTTCAATCACAGAATGGAGTATCATTTGGGTTTTTTTTTTTTTGATTACCAAAGCTCATAGAAGGCAAGAACTGTCATCTGTGTTTTTAATTCTCATTCCCTTAAAACAGAAAATGTTTGCTTAGGTGGGATTGGGGCTGGAGGAGAAGAGGATGGAAACACATGTTAAACAATCATTATTGTTCTAACCAGAATTCCAGCATCGATTCATTGGTGGACATGAACTCCCACCCTGCTTAACTGACTTGCATTTAATCACTAGGAAATGACCTAGGTTTCACAGGCAGAATGGGCCTAATGACCTTGCTCCTGGTATTCCATTGCTGGATTTTGATGTGACTTTTCCTCTTCATGGGAATGTTGTCTTAGTCAATTTTACCTATTCGGTTCAGATCCTTTTCCTAAGGTAGATTAAGATCCAAGAGTGCATTCGTGTTTTCACTATATTAATTGGTCGATGAAGTTCTATGTCAGGGAAGCTCAGGGAAATAAATGCTCAGTGCTTCTATCTCCGAAGGTTGCTCCCCCATCTTTCCCCTCTCCTTCATTAACCCTGCACTTGCCATGCTAATGACACAGATTTTTGCACTTCTGGCACTAGTCAATTACATGTACATTTGAATTCCATTAGAAGCCTTCATGCATGATGGAGCTTGTTTACTTTCTTCCTCGCTAATCAAAAGACAGAGATCTGAAGTCTCTCTCTGACTCAGTGGCATGGCAAACCGGTTGTATCATTGCAAAAATAATTTCAAGTCATTCAAAATGGGGGAAAAGAAAGAACAAAGTGTCACTGAGTGCACTCCTTTTTTATGATCAGCTAAACTTGAGCATTTTAGAATCATCACCAATATCCCAATAAAAAACTATAAACAATCTTTTATATATGTTGAGTTTTCATACTGCATATGGCCATGTTATTAACACTTAATGTCTTCTGAAGGATAGAACAAAACCATGAAACAGATCCATGTCTTTAATAAGAATTGACCTCAATATTATTACAAATGAAATACCATCCCATCAGGTATTATGTAAAAACTGGCAAATTTTCTATCAAGAATTGCAAATCACGAGAGCATATGAATAAACAATTTATTATTCGTTTTGCTACACTATTTCTTGGTGTTCAATACATGTGTTAATATAAAACAGCACACATTCTAGAATGAATTGATACACAAAAGCATTTGACATTGTGATTTTAAGTTTACAAAGGAATCCAAAGTACTGAGGCTGGAGTAAGCACTTTTAACACTTGCCTTGTATGTATGAGAAGTTGAGTTCAAAGAACCCGTAGGTGATGGTTTCATCCAGGTGTCCCCACAAATGAATGTGTTGTGAATGTTCCATCCCCAATTGATGGCAGTTTTGGAATTAGAGCTTTGTTGGAGGTGTGTTGTTGGGCTTATGGGGGTTATAACCAGCTTCCCCTGGCCAGTGTTGGGCACACTCCTGCTGCTGTTGTCCACCTGATGTTGGCCAGGAAGTGATGTCCATCACTCTACTCATGCCATCATTTTCCCTGCCATCATGGAGCTTCCCCTTGAGTCTGTAAGCCAAAATAAACTCATTCCTCCACAAGCTGCTTGTGGTTGGGATCTTTCTGAGCAGCAAGGAGAGAGTTTGACTACATTGCCATATAAAAACGCTTGTAATGCCTATGCTGGGAGACAGAGACAGGTAGAACTCTGGGGTTCACTGACCAGCCAGTCTCGCCTAGTGGGAAGTTCTAGGCCAATGAGAAACCCTGTCTCAAAAACAGGAACAGTACCTGAGGAGGAACACCTGAGGTTGTCCTGGCTTCAACACACATGTCCACACATGTTCACATACACACAAAGGTGTGTGCATACACACACACACACAAAATGCAAATTACTTTGGAAGATTCCCTCATTACAATAATGTCTGTAACTTGAGAAAGCATAAATCATTAAAAACATTAATGGCTTCAGATGCTGTTTTGAGGTTTCTCTAAGCTTCATCGATGGGGTTGTTGGAGGGATGAATTTTATTATTTCTTATGTTCTGCTTCTAAGGTCTCAAATTCCTAATAATGAGCACACATTGTGTGTTCAGACTACACCTTGCCTTCCTCTTTGTCCCATTTATCTTTTCCTATCTCACTTCCCTTTAGCCAAAGTGTACTGTGTTGGTCCCAACTTTCACTCTACCCCACCATCACGCTTTGCTTGAGGCCAGTGTTTTCATCACCTAACGTAAGTTCCTTGGTATGGATGATACCTACACCAAATCAGCTTGCTCTCCATTTCTCCACACAAATGCCTACTTCTCTGTGATTTTCTTTTCACTCCCTTCTCTGAAACACCACATATAGGAACCTCTAAAAATAAAATATTCACTGAAAATTATATAAACATGATTTTTGAGTCAGAACTGGGTTTAAATTGTAGCTGATTGTTTACCATATATTTCCTGGCAAACTGAACTCTCAGACTATGTTTTGTCTATAAAATAGGATGGTCATGGGGAAGAACATATGTGATAATTTACATAAAGCTTTTGGTCTAGTGGCCGCCCAGTAGAAAGGGACGAAGTCCACGGCTATGGCTACATTACTCTTGCTATCTTGCTTATTTTAGCTGGGAGAGAATAGTCTGTTTCCTTAACTAGATGGTTATGGTAAGAAGATGTCTGTTTCTCTGCTTTTATCCAGCACTGTGCTAACACATTGCCTTTCCACTTAATACATATTTCATAACCAACAGTGTCTCTTCTGAGTATCTGAAATGGTGTGTGTGTGTGTGTGTGTGTGTGTGTGTGTGTGTGTGTGTGTGTGTGTGTGTGTGTGTGTGTGTGTGTATACATATGTACTTATAGTCATACAGAAAGACAGAGTGTGTCTGTTTATTTATGGTCAAGTAGACTTACCTGGAAACTTCTGAAATGGCCAGCTAACTTTGTATTCCCATGACAAACAAAACAAAAGCAAAATCCCCCAAACAAATAAAAAAACAAACTTCTAAAGACTGGTTGGTCTATATATTTTCCAAGAGGTAACCTGAAGTGAATTTTCCTAATAATAAAACTTTACAGTTCAATCTACTCAAGGATATTTAGCTCTGTATCAAGTTTTCAAGCTTTTTTTTCAACTTCAGAAAATTATAATTTCTCAGTAACTAAAACTTGAGAAATAAAAGACATCTTGCTAGCATAATTTGTAAAGCATTCAGTGGTTAAAATAAGAAAAAAAAATTAGCCTTTGAGTGAAACTTAAAACACGTTTGTCAAAAGCTAGCAGCCAAAACACAGGAAAGCAATTTATCCAAAATTAGATTGCTCTGGAACACTGTTTAATGGCATCAAGGGAGGAAAAAGGTGGTGAGATAATTTGGTATCCTTAAAACTTGGATGGGAGATAATCTAAGCTAACTATGTGAACATTACTCATGTCTTCAAAATGCCCCAAACAATTGGAGTTGTTAGGAAAAATATTCCTAGAATAAAGAAGAGCAGAGGATGATTTTTTATAGCTGTCATATAGAAAGAAAATGGGAAACCCATTGACATCCTTTTCTGGTGAAGCTGCTTCTGACTTACAAATGATATAAATGACGCCACTGAAAACCAAAGTCGACAAGAAGAAAACAGGAGTTAACGCTAATGTGAGCGCAAGTTATAGAATAGTTTGAGAAAAATGGAGTCTTTTTATTTGAGTTGCAAAATTCTTTCTCTAGATATTATTTTGGGGCTTTTAGGATAGCAGAGGGAAATTACACAAAAATAAAGCCATGGGGTTTGGGATGAGGCTGCTTCAATTAATGGACATCATTTATATGTGTTAACTTCATTCATCGTTTGAGTTGCAGTCATTCATTAGCAAATGTTTTAATGTGTCCTGAGAAGTATCACCATTACAAAAATAATAGCAAAAAAAATGGAACCCTGGGCTTTCTGTTTAATAGAAATGAACAATAGACATGTTTATCTTAATAGTTCCCATGGAACCGATTATAAACACTTAATATTTAATATTTTCAAGTCAAATAATTCTGTTAGAGTGACCATCCCCCCAGTACACCTTAGCAACCACAGAGGTACAAATTAAATGTACCAGTATCCAAAGCTAAAGCATTTGTATTTTTTTTGAAAGGAGCATTATTATTTGTTAGAGATCTCGTTCGGTCCTTTATAAATAGTCACCTTTGTAAAGCAAGAAATAACCTTGTTTAAAAAACCCACTAACATTGTTGTTCCGTTGTCACCTGCTGGTAATTGAAAATGTGTTTCTGTCAGTTCTCCCTAAGATGGAATGTAATTCCGTCTAAGATCTTGATCTTAAATTGGTAGCAAGAAAGCCAAAAAGGAAAGCCAGAGCTCTTTACTTGTTCTTTGCACGAGTCATTTCGTACTGCCCTTTCTGATAATGTGAGTTATTATTCTTCCTGACTCCTGCCAACAATAAGCTTCTTCTTCTTTTTTCCTTTACGTTTTTAACAGCTGTTTTACTCAATTGATAAGGAAGTGAATCTCCACCTGGCTTTGGAATACACATTTGTAATGTTTATTTTAAAGCAAAATCTAGATTGCATTCTTAGAACTGGCTCCACACTAGACAGCTGTGTCCTGGCCAGGATCTACTCTTCTCTGTTTCTCTGCAGGGTCATTCTAGAACACTGTAGCCTCATATGGTAGAGAATAACAATGATGTCAGGGAATTAGTCTTTGTTTTGATGTCAGAGATCCAGAATAGACTGTTACTCGCCTCCATTAGACAACTAGCCAAATCCGTGCTTTAGCTCGATCACACTCCGTGATGCTTATCTGTATCTCGAGGAGCACAAACAGAATTTTAATTACACTTGAAACACTGCCTGAGGTAATCAGATTGCAGAAAATTCAGAAGAGCTCTTCTAAAATGTACTTCTGTTCTTCTGCAAGGAATACAGAAGGCAGCTCGAAATAAGGGTGAAATTCTTTCTTAACCATCAGAGAATCTGAAAATTAAAAAAGCTGGTTTGAATGCCATTCCATTTTCAATCAACCAAGTTCAGGGAGACACGATCTTGGAGTTGAAATGGATTTATGAGGTCACATTAGCACTTCTTTCCAATGGAGCTATGATGCCATCCATATTTTTCCTGGTGGAGATGGTGTGGGGTGTTACTTGGCAAAGCAGTCTAACCCACCCAACCTGTTTACAGTCTTAAATGTTCCAGTTCCTTATATGGAGACAAAAAAATTTGAGCTTCCTCTAGAACTTCATTTTATTGTTCTTTCTACTGCCTTGTGGAGTTAACAGAGTAAATCTAATTAACTTCTGTTTCACATGACAGTCTTTCAAATATTTGATGACACCTACCATGACCAACGTTTGTGGGTTCTTTGGTTCATTTATGTTCATTTTATTTCTTTTGATTTCCTGTGCACTGCAGGGAACTAGCAATGGAGTTAGTGTCTTCCTCTTTTTTCTGTCTTAAGCATTATAGAAGTGTATTTTAAAAAGGCTACTCTTTTATTACCTTTGCATAGGCTCTTTGATAAATTAATTACTGTGCCCACTTTAGAAATTCAGTCTCCATGATATTTTGTAGTTTAGTATCTGTCTATGTGTACAATATATGTTATGTATAATACACATTTATAACATAAAGTACATATATAACTTAATTTTTTTGTTAAGTACCGTGTCCACTAAACTCTTCAATCTTCATGATATTTTGTGTTTTGGTATATGTATCTATGTAATATATATGTAAAAATGATATATGTATTATGTAATGCATGGCATGTACTATATAATGTACATTTATAATACATAATGCATATATAATATAATATAATACATATATGTGACATTTTATATATCTATATATGTAATCTAACTCTTTGCTAATTTAAGTTACATGTCGACTTTAGACTTTCAATCTCCATGATATTTTGTAATATATATATATATATATGTATATATATATATGTATATATTCTGATCATTAGGAATATAAGACATAAGTAAGACTTTGGGCTTTTAAACAGAAGTCTGCCCTGAAAAGAAAGAAGGCATTGATTTAAGTGTCGGTTAAGGGCTAGCTCTTATATGCCATATTTGGTTGACATTTGTTAGAAATTAGTTCATAGAGTACTGAGGTGTCAGAAATTTAAGTCTAAAACTAGACCATCCTATATTCAAAAACGTCAAGGCGCTGTAATAAACACCGTGCAGAATCACCTAGCTGTTAGTATACAAAAGAAGGACTCTCGGTGTAGGTGGGTTGGGCATCTGTAGGATATTTTTCTCAAATATGCAAGCATGCTTTGGAGATTTTCTTGGCAAATTTATTTGCGGAGACCTTCTGATGTCCACGTATTGCAGAGCACCTGAGCACCTGGGCACCTTCCATGCATCTAGTGGTGTGTGGTGGGACAATGATAGCGTAAATCGTCAAAGGAAGCATTCTAAACTTTAAATCCAGATAGTGGGTAGCTTTTACCAAAGAAACTGCCATAAGCATTTCACTTTATGTAAAGCAGTCCTCAAATGAAGTCGTTCCCACCAAGGAAAAATAAAGAAAAAAAATTCAATGACTTGTCTAAGGCACTTTCTGGGGCCACGTCACAATACTCAGGTTTGTTTCTTTGCAAAGGAATCATCTTACATGGTTTTCAGAATGAGGATCTGAACAGGGATATGAGATATCCTCAGGCCCGTAAGAGCAGGCAGTGGAAGGTGGACACTTTCATTTATTACGGACATTCCACACACTGAGAAGATAAAGCCTGAAGCTATGGTTGGTTGCAGTGGGGCAGAAATCCCATAAAGCTAGTCAGCCATTGGCTAATGATCTAGCATCTCTGCAGCTCCAGTTCGCCTGAAAGAGAAGTCCCATTTAAGTGGGTGTCTAAGATGCTTTACTGATGAAGCAGGGCCAACAGCTCTGTCTGAGGCATTGCTTTACAGAGCCCTCTGAAACTAATGGGGTCACAGTACTTTTATGTCTTTCTTACCAAGCAGCAGATTAATGAGGCTTTGGGTAAGAATTAACATTTTTTCCCCTTTTGTGCCCAAAGAACTTCTATGTAGTTAAGGTCACTCCAACTAAAAGCGTTTGTCTCTTCTAATGCATCAACATAGCAGAGGTCCCCACTTTATGCCTCTAGAGAGAGGTGCAGTCCCACATAGGACAGTCTGATGCCCAAGAGCTAACGGACAGTATGGAGAACCAAAGGGAAAATCTTCTTAAGGTCAATGAATCTGGAAGAAATCCAGTTGCATAAAGCCAGAAATTCAAGGATAATAATTCATTCATATAAAATTTCAAAAATAAAATCCTAGATATGTAAATTCATACATTTTTTCTTAAGTGGGATTTAAAAATAGAAAGTCAAACATACACGAACACTTGGTATTGTCAAAGTGTTAACTTAGATTTTGGAGGACCTATGAAATATCAACAATAATTTAGAGTCATTACAAGTGTATGAGTTACAGTTAGATGTTTTAAGCTTATATGATGTCCTTGTATATTTCGGATATCAAAAGTCATGAAATTTCAACATATCAATTATCAGTCATCAAATTTTGTGGATAATGGTATAATTAATTGGAAATGTAAGACAATACCTCTCTTCAAAGATATGATATGGTTCAGAGAATAATTGCCAGCATGTAAAAACACAATGATACATGCATACTGCTGAATGTAGCATACAGAGTTTACATGCTAGGGGAACATAAATGTTGTGTGTTGGGGAGTCGTAGACCCCTGGCCCCCTGCAGGTAGCCCAAATCTCACCAGCCAGTAGGAGAAGGGGCTTGATTGAGGAGAGGTGAGGCATACGGTCGGACAGACACACGCAACCGGGAGAAATGTCAGGCAAATCTCTTTTTATTCCAGCACCCAAAGCCCTTTTATAACCCAAGGCTGCATTGTTCAGCCTATTTCTCTCAAGCAATAAGATTCAAACTTTTTGGTGGGAGCCAATCAGCAGAGTACAGCAGAGTAAAGTATTGCCAGTAAAATGAAACTCAGCAAGCAGGAACAAAGCTTATCAGCTACACAGAATTCAACAAACAGGATCAAGGCTTATCAGCTACTATTCTGCCTCCTGGGATTAAAGGCATGCTGAGATTAAAGGCGTGTGCTACCACGCCCCACTTTATTCCATATTCTAACATTTAGCTTAAGGTTACTCAGTTAGGCTGGGGCCCGACAGTTGAGGAGGCATCTGTGTGGGCTATGGTTGTCTGGACTATGTCATAGCAGGGCCTAAACACCTATGACTTCTTTTCACCTTGGAATTTTTTATGTGACATTGGTTATATAAAATAGATATAAAAATCAAACATTAACTAATGATCAATCATAAGTAAGTTCATTTTAAAAATTATTCAGTATGTAGATAACTTTGCCATTTATCAAAGGTGAAAACAAATTATGTGGCATATGTATATTTTCACAATATGTACATTGGGATTGCAGAAGCCTACCACAGCTTCCAGCTTTTTATGTGAGACCTGGGGGTCTAAACAGGTATTCAGCATTGGGTGGCAAGTACTTTATCCACTGAGCAGTCTGTCTAGCCCAAGAGCTAGACGATTTCTGAATAAGATAGAAGAGGATGACAGAGAGAAAGGAATGGGAAATTTAACAAACTCTCCTTGCATTCTTGCATCCCAAGGGCCTGGGTGGAGCCCAAGATCTATATTCCATAACCAGCCTTCCCCAGGAACCAGTGTCACAAGAAGATGTAGAAGTACTGTATGAATTACATGTCATGATACACATATAGGATAATGACATTTACACATTTCTCTGGGAACAAAAATGCCAAGAGGAGTTTGTTTAAAAAAATGTATGAGGTGATGAAGAAGGACCTGGACTATATATATACTTTGATGACTTAAGACAGGATTTAAATACAAAAAACTAAAAGGATTGTAATCCCATTGTGTTCTAACTTCTCATTTCTAGCTAATGAGGTAAATATCTTTCATGCTTTATTACTCTCCAAATACACATTAGTTCATAAACTTGCCACTCTGCATCGGTGGTGTTTTATGTAAAAATACCATTTGTCATAATTTGTTCGATGATTGCCTAGCAAAATACCACACAACTAGCACTCAACAGAATGCTAATTAATGACAACTGTGATTAGATCTACCCAAAACCATATTTGAACAAGCCTTGCAATTAAAAAGAGCTAAAATGCTCCAAATGGTAATAAATTCATGATGGTCTAATTTCTTTATTTTCATTTGAAGGAGAAGAGTGAGATATTTTCCAAATCTATGTTGCTCATCATACATGGCATGGGAATGGGTAAAGTAAAATTTAGGATTCCCTTTTATCTGGTCTGTGGATAGAAGGGAGCTGCTTATGTTTAAGAACATGAATAGTTTATCCCAGAAGAAAAACAGAAGATACTTTACAAAGATCCCATTAAGAAGAGGGAGATGAGCAAGCCATGTTTTAAAAACCACAGACACTCTGGTAGTTGGGAGTGTCTCTGTATTTACACACATACCGTTAGCAGGGAAAACCACCGGTTGTGTATATTTTCTCTTTATTTCAGAGAGCCCAGTGCATTTAAGGCTGGCAAAAAAATCTATCACACAAGCTTGTGATCACAATAGGAGATAAGAGTACAGGAAAAGATGGCCTTCCTGTAAAAAGTGCCTTAGAAATTTCTCATCACACAAAACTGATAAAAACCCAACATGCAGAGCACACCAAGAATGCCAAGGGCTGAAAGCAACCCTCCCAGACAACGGCATCTTTGAGCTCCCCATAGTGCCATTGCACCCAAGCTTTCACTTTAGCAATCATCCCAACCATCAGTCCCGACGCGTGACCATATGCCACCAGTGGGATTTGAATGGTATCCTCCTGAAAGATAGGATGAGGTGTTCAGAGATGCTCAGTGGATAAAATGCTTGCCTGCATAAGCCTGAGTACCTGAATCCAGATGCCTAGAACCCATGCATGTAAATTCAGATGTGTGATGAGCACCTGTAATTTCAGTATAGCTACCCAAGAATAGGGGCAGTGCAGAAACATTACCCAGAGGAGCTAACACAGAACACAAGCAAATGCAGTGGGGTACTACTAGGGGATCTAATTACCCTGCCTTACATTGAGAGGAAGGCGATGACTGGCACCTAAAGTTATCCTTTGACCTCTACATGGGTACCATGGCATGGCATACCCACACACATGCACACACATCATACACACACCAGAAATTTAAAAAAAAGGAATTGAGGTTCTGACCTCTGAGGTACCTGGAATGTGATCTTATTTAGAAGTAGATTCTTAGAAAATGTCAGTAACATGCAAGTTGACTCAAGGTCATTCTGGGTAGGACACATCCTTCATCTTGTATGATCTTTTGAAGAATCAAAGGGAAACAGAGCATGGGGACTACATCTTGTGACAGCAGACATCAAGATTTGAATGATATGTCCACAGACCAACGGTGCCAGGAACACAGGAAACGGTTCCCTAAAGCCTTCAGCGGGGCAATGACTATGCCCACAATCTTGCTTTTGCACTTCTGGCCTCCAGCACCAAGTGAAACACCTTGTTATTCTAAGCCATCCAGTTTGTGCTACATTTATTTTTTACAGCAGCCTTAAATTAATAATATATCAATTTATAATGAAATGTCTCATGTGAAAATTCTCATTTTTTTCTATGAGATAGTAACCTCTATGCAAGCAAGAAGAGTATAATTAGAACAGCATAACACAACATAATAATGCATAGTAATGCAGGGTATGGTATGCTGTGGTGTGGTGTGGTATGATATGGTATGGTATGGTATATGGTATGGTGTGGTATGATATGGTGTGGTGTATAGTTCAGACACTGTATTTTCCTTATGTATCTGTCATAGTCAGCCACACACCTCTTGGAGGAACCTCCAAACCAGGCACAGTTATGAGAGGATGGGATTTATTGAAGCTACAGAACCAAGGGAAGTTCCATAATGGCCAAAGAGGCTGGTCACCTTTCACAGGTCCAAGCAGAGAAAGAAGCCTATTACCAGTGTTGCAGTCAGCTTTCTTGTTGCTGCCGAAAAGAACCTAACCAAAAGCTTCTTGTGGAGGAATGGGTTTATTTTGGCTTACAGATTCGAGGGGAAGCTCCATCATGGCAGGGAAAACAATGGCATGAGCAGTGGGGTGGATATCACCTCTGCCACGGTACCGCAAACAGCAGCAGGAAACTGTATCAAACAGTGGCAAGGGGAAGCTGGCTATAATCCCCATAATACTGCCCCCAACAACAAACCTACAACAAGGTTCCAATATCCAAACTGACATCAGCTGGGGATCAAGCATTCAGAACACAGACGTTTATGGGGGACACCTGGATCAAACCATGACAACCAGCTACTCCAAAAAGCAAGTACATTTAAGCAGTCAAACAACAGGAACTCCAGACAGAGCTCAGACTGCTGTCTGCATACCTATAGCTGGAATTCCAGACCCCCCCCCCCCGAAAAACCTTAGGGCTAGACTCTAGGATCAAGTGACACCCAAGGTGACACCTCCTTCAGGTTCTGAGCTAATGGGGGACATCCATTCAAAGACCCAGTATTCCAAGCACAATGCTCACTGGGACCACCAATGCCATCCAGCATTCTGGAGCACAAAGCTATGAATACTGAACAGGTGGTGAATGGGTGCTGAGATCTGCTGGATGCTGACCACACACGGATGAAGCCTCTGGAGGGCATTTTTTCTAAAACAAATTGCTGTCTCTTTTACTTCATAATTGTTTTCTAATGATTTTTATGTCGCCAGCTTCCATAAAATATTTTGCTTAAGTGACACAACTAAACAAGCAAACAGAACAATTAAAACAATTTGGAATGAGGAAAAGCAGGATAAAGAAAGAAGTTGATGGCTACAACAAAGTACTCCAAGCTTACTGATTGCCAAAGAAAAATGTTTTGTGATAGGTTTTGGATCAAGGAAAAATGTTGAACCTGAAGACGAATTTTCACTTAGAGAATTTAATGTGTAATTTGATGTAAGTCTAACATAGTAAAAAAAACCCAAAATTTGTGGTTTCTCTGATGATTATTTGGCAAAAGAAATCGATATGGTGTGTACATGGATATTTCCTAAGTAGCTCATAAAAGAACTTTGAGAATATGTTTGGATTTAGTTACTTATTTATTTCACAAGAATCTTTTATGGTCCTGAAATGACACAGGTTGGGCCCTGTGTAAGGTGTTAGGCTTTTGAAGCAAAATGTGGGAGACACAATAACACAAGAAGGATGGGACCCTGAGACATAGAACTTGTCTAAGTTCATGATAGTCGATGGAATTTAAGAGAAGATTTCATGAGCACTAAACTACAGAAGGCAGATACTGTTCTTCCCCTGGAAGCTGTCGGTGTGAGGAGATGTCTTGGCAAACAATGCTCAGATTGAAAAATCATGATCTATGGGCCTAATGTGATCACTAGATGTGCTTTGTTCTACTCATACAATCATGTCGGACTTTTTGGCATAATGTAGACATTGTTTGTTAAAAATTGATTTCGGTGGGGAAAAAAAGTAGAGCTGATGATGTTAAAGAAAATCTGCAAAACTGTGAAGCACCCACAGCAACATCTGACTTCATGTAGTTGCCTACATTTGGGGGAACCATTGCCTGGGATGGTCACCTGGCATCCTTGAGAATCTCGTCAGCTCGTCAGGCATGTAGGCAAGTATCCTGATGCATCCATTCTCTCTGTATTACTAGTATTAACACTCTTGGCTTTCAAAGTAAGCTATGCTTAGAGATTGAAGACATGCATGTTGCAGTTTTTATTCTTCTGTGAAATTTTAAGACTGTGCTTTTTTTTTGTTACCCAAGTGTAATGTCAAACTACTGTCAGCTTATGTGAGCTGCAATGGTACTTTATTCTTCCCTTGAGAGAAGAGGCTGACTCTCTTCCCATTCCTGTATAAACAAGTAGTTGGAGCCCCAGAACCATTCAACACCTGACATACCATGTCACACAAAGGAATAGAAACAACAAGGCCACCATTCACTGAGCCTTGATAACGTGTCAGGCACTTAATCCTCACTACATGTAGCCCAAGTTATTATCTTTATTCTTTCAACAAGGAACCTAAGGGTCAGAAAGAAATTTAGCATTCTGCACAGGGTTATAGAGCTAAGTGATAGACAAAGCCAGAATTCAAACCCAGGTCGATCTGACCCCAAATCTGAATTCTTCAATATGTATTTTAAGGGTTGGAGAGACGGATCAATGGTTTAAATCCCTTCTTTGCAAAGCCTACCAGCCTTGGTCTGATTCCCAAGTACCCACATAAAACCAGATGCACAAAGTGGCAAGAGGTCTTGGAGTGCCCATACGCACACTCTCCCCCCTTGCAAATAAACTATTTTTTTAAATTTAGGATTATTTCATCTCAAAATTAAAACTCACCCTTAAATTACAGTAGGCAAAAATCCTAAGCATATGTGCATACATGATATGTGACACATTGTATATTGTGATAGTTCCCCTACTTTCCCTGTATGTTGGTTTAATTCAAGTATTCCCATAAACTTATGTGTTTGGAAGGCTAGATCCCCAGCTGGTGCAATTTGGGAATTGGAGCCTCCTGGAGGCAGTGTATTGTTGGAATTAGGTTTATGGTTTTATAGCCAGCTTCCCTTCACCAGTGTTTGGCACACTCTCCTGCTGCTCTTGTCCATCTGATGTTGGCCAGGAGGTGATGTCCAGCCTCTGCTCAGGCCATCATTTTCCCTGCCACAATGGAGCTTCCCCTCAAGTCAATAAGCCAAAATAAACCCTTTCCTTCCGTAGGCTGCTTCTGTTTGGATATTTGTCACAGCAAAGAAGGAGAAAGCTAACTACAGTACTCTGTGTCCAAAAATTTACCAGTTATGACAGGCACATCCCACTTGAAACCATTCTCAGAATTATATGTTGGATAAAATAAACAAATTTATTGGATACAGCTTCAAATAGCTTGGCAGTGAACCGAGCCATAAATCAATAAGGAAAGTCAAGTTGTTTAGAAGACTGTATTGAGAAAATGGATTCATTATATTGAGAATAATAAACATATCTGTAGAAATCCGATCAAAATATTGGTATAGTACAAAATTTCAATTGACAAAATTATAGAGCTGGAAAAAGCTAAGTATCAGTAATACTATGAAATAGAGACATGGTTTCCAACTTTTAAATATTGGAATTACTTGGGAAGCTATAACTACTACTGAGGTCTTAATTTTATCCCCCAGAAATTCTGGTTTAATTAGTCTGGGTTACAGGCTATGTGGTTGGACTTTTAAAATCTTCAAGATTAATTGGAATGTGTGGAATTTTCTATCCTGGAATAGAAAAATGTGGTGTTCTAAATGAAGCGTCCACCCCCCTCAACTCCCTGGATCACACATTTTTATAGACTTATTTATTGTTAATAATTAGATACATTGTATGAACAAGTCTTGTAGTGGAACCCCTATTTCCCTCCTCCCTGTCCTCAACCTGCTGGGGGCCCTCCTCAGTGGATTTGTTGGACCAAGTAAGTGTGATTGTTGGGAGTTATAAATTGTAGAAGTAGCCATTTTTTCCTTTGTCTGTTGTTGTTAATGGGGCCATTGTCCTCCCCCACCATGGCTCTTACAATCTTTCAGCCCTCACTCTTCTGCTAAGTTCCCCGAGTCATGGTGGGTAAGTTTTAAGTCTGGTTTACTGTTGAGGTCTTAAGACTCTCTAAATTTCTGCTTTGGACTGTGTTGGGTATCCTTGGTGTCTGTCTCCATTACCCTCTCATAGGTTATGCTCTGGAGGTAGCTTTCTTGCTCATCTCACCACTTTCTCATAGGTTTCATTTGGGACCCAGATGATAAGTTAGGGGTGATTCATCTCCTTCCTGGGTGTCAGAAATCTTCCCATTCCTTGTTGATGCAACTGGGTTGTCCATGGTTCTTGATTCCTTCTGAAAAATACAAACAGAGTCTCCAACAGAGAGTGAGATCAGTATAGGTTAAATGAGACAAACATCGTTAATTTGGCGAGATTCTGAGTGTAGCCTCTCTGTAGATCTCTGGTTAGTGGGAGTTTCCCATTGGAGCCCAGGTTCTTGATATTCATAAGAGTTTGCCATGGATCCCAGTTCCAGTTAAGGGTTCCTTACCACTGAGAAGATCTCTTAGCCAATCAGCAAGCCATTGATTACCCACCTAGGTTTAGTGCCACTATTGCACAGATGGACACTTCTTGGCTTGCTGGTCTCTTCCATACAGCATTGTGTTCAGCATTCTCATAACATCAGTCAGTGTTGTGTATCAGTGACCTCTGCTTTCTCTGAATATCATTGGCCAGGTTTCCCTGGCAGCTCATATAATGCCTTCCAGCACATAAAAACTGTCTGGGGCTGGGTGTGGTGGCGCACGCCTTTAATCCCAGCACTCGGGAGGCAGAGGTAGGAGGATCACCATGAGTTCAAGGCCACCCTGAGACTACATAGTGAATTCCATGTCAGCCTGGACTAGAGCGAGACCCTACCTCAAAAAACAAACAAACAAACAAAAAAAAAAAACAAAAAAAAAATGTCTGGGAGCAGGTTACCATTCTGGATCAAGCAGGGTCTCTCAGTGTTGTGTGGTGACAGTTTTCAGCAATAGAGTCTTACCTTTTGCCTGGTGTGGGTATTCAAGAACTTTGACATAAGCCTGTCTTGCTTTAGGGATCTCATGGATCCCTTCAATCAACAGCTCTGTGTGAGAAGGAACCAGTTACTGGGATAGGGAGTCATAGGCAACAGCAATATGTCTTGGGGTTAGGCTTCCTCCAACCCTAATCAGGGCCCCTCTTACCAGGTGATGTAACTCTTGCATTTCAAAGACTTGGTCTCCAGCTTGTAGAGCTTTCAGGAGGTGGAGCCTTCAAGGAAGTGTGTCACTGGAGCAGATCTTGGGAGTTTATAGTCTAGCTCCCTTACCAGTGCTGGCTAGGTCTGTCTTGCTGTTTCCTCCCAGCAATTTTTACAAGTAGATTTAAATATTTTATTTTATTTTTAACAATTTCAAATAACTATATAATGTATTTTAACCATATTCACACCATTACTCTCTCTTGTCTTCTTCTCACTTCCACAAGCCTCTTCTTTCCAACTAAGCCCTTTCTACCTTCACGTCTTCATTGAGCGACTCCCCTGCTTTAATCAGAGTGCTTACATGAGCACAGGGAATGGGTCAAGGGATTATTTACTGGTGCATGAGCAATTTACCTATGTGGCTAATCCACTAGAACTTGACAAACACCCATCCTCTGCCCAGACTTTAAGGCAGAAGTGATTATTTTTGATCAAGCCTAAAAGTGCTTTTTTTTTTTTGGAATTAGATCAAAGATATTTATTAAATAATCAATGATGTCACTTTGATTAGAGATTTAAATATAACTCCTTCTAGAATGAATAATTTTGTATGTGCTTCTTAAATAATTGTAGCATTGGGCTGGGGAGATGTCTCAATGGTTAAGAGCCTGATGGCCTGGGTTTGATTTCATAGTACCCCTGTAAAACCAGACACGCAAAGTGGCATTTGCATCTCGACTTTGTTTGAAGTTAGCAGGAGGCCCAAGTGTTCCTATCCTCTCCCTCTAAAATGAATAAATAAATATTCAAGTAAAATATATAACAACAATCTCATAGACTGGCAGAGACTGTAAAATAAGAGAGCAATGGTTAGAGGCACAAGAAAGATGAAATCTACCACAGCCAGGTAAAAGACAGGATAAAGTCCTTAGCAAAGCCAGCACCTTTGGGCATCAAAGTCAGTGTGGTCATATTTAGGGTAAAGTGAGTCGGGAAGTGTTAGCTCATTCTAAACCTCAAAGGGCTCTGTGTTATTTCCTCCCTGGAAGCTATATCTCTTTTATAGGAATAAATTTTCATTGTATGTACCAGCTAATTCTTTAATAACTGAAATCATTGTGAGTGACACTTAAATGTTCTCAAAATTATTTGACTCAAATGGTAACTGTATAACTGATGGCACAACAAAAAATGTATATTTTATAGTGTGTCTTTAACCCACATTCTTCAAACCACGTTTTTGTTTTTGTTTTGACTACTGAAAAAAACATGCCAAAACCACCTTCCAGATGAGGAAGAATAATAATTAATTAAAATGTCTTTGGAAGCTTAGGATCATACAATTATAGTTTAAAAGGCCAGACAAGTGAAAAGGTCCCCTTCTGTTCCTCTTTCCTCCTTCCATTCCTCCTTCTCTCTCTCCCTTCCTCCTTTCTTTCTTTTTCCCTCTCTCATTCCCTTCCCTTGCCTTTCTTTCTTCGTTTCCTCCTACTTTTATTTAAAATATTTGTTATCTGCAGGCCTTCTCTATACTATAACCTGGGTTGTGAAAAAGAAGACATGGACTCGTCCTATTAGGTTAGACCAATACACAATGATTGAGCACCAACGACAGGTGCTGTTATGGGGAGAAATAAAAGTCTCTAGATGAGCAAATAAGGAGTCACATTGTGAGGAACTGAGGGTACGTCAGAAGACTTCATGGGGTGAGTGACATTTGAGTTGACTGGTTAAATGGTAAATGAGGACTGGATTGAAGACTTGATTATAATAGCTAGATTCAAGGGAAATTTTTTTTGAGAACTTTATTGTATGACCACATTACATAATGGTCATATTCCCATCAGCTTATACTTATGGTCCCTTTCCTGCCCTGTTCCAATGAGGGTCCTCCTCAGTGGGGTTATTGGTGCTCATTGTGGGGTCATGAATGCACCAGTGTCCATGGTAGGGGTGGGGCAATGCCACACAATGCTCCTTCCTGCCCTGTAGATTTGATGGAATAAAACTAGTTATTTCAAATTATGCTTTTTAATTTCAAAATGTGTAAGGAAGTTGTTTTATAGTGCTTACTACCTAATATAATACTAATATAGATGCTGAAAATTTTATTAAAACTTGTTGAGCTAGCTGGCTATGGTGGCTCATGTCTCTTAATTCCAGAATTTGATGTAGGAAGATTGCCGTGAGTTCCAGGTCAGCATGGGCTAGAGTGAGACCCTACTCAATACATAGCAGTAAGAAAACTTGCTTAATGACCCAACATATGGTCTATTTTACTAAAGTACATGTACACTTATAGTTAAAGTTGTTGAATGTGTTGTAGAACAAAAATTAATTAAGTCACTATGGCTGATAATCACTTTCAGATCTTCTACATCATTCCTGATATAGAGTACTGGCAATGCCTGTAGAGGTGGTGATTAAAATCTTTCTCTATGATTGTTGATTTTTTTATCTCTTCTCATAAGTCTGTCAAATTATGTGTCATGTGTTTTGATGCTCTGACATAAATATATATAAAATATGTTATATATTTCCTTCACACACACACATATATATATATGAAGGAGATTATATTCATAATAATTAAAGATTACTTATACTTCAGTGATAACACAACCCAATTTTTAAAATGAGCAAAATTTTAATAGAAATTTCAACACAAAAAAAATCACACACACACACACACACACACACACACACACACACACACACATATATATATATATATATATATATGTCATATCAGTTTGTGGCTTATTTTTTCTTAATTTTATTTTTTTAAAGTGAAAGCATTTACATATCATTCCCAGTTGTTGCAGTAACCTTCGTGTTGCTGTTAGAAACACCTGACCAAAAGCAGCTGATGGAAAAAGAAAGTTGTTTATTTTTGCTTATAGTCTAAAGGCAAAGCTCCATGATGGCAGGGACAAGGATGTCATGAGCAGAGGCTGGATATTAACTCTGCCATAGCAGTTGGAACACGGTAGCATAACAGGAAGGGAGCTAACACTGGCAGACTGAGGGTTATTAAACCTCAAAGTCCACTCCCCAGTGACACACCTCCTCCAGAAAGGATCCACTTCCCAAATTGCCATCAGCTGGGAACCAAGCATTCAGAACACACCAGTTTATGAGGGACACCTAATTCAATCCACCACACCAATATTTATTTATTATTTTTTAATAAGTAGAAACTTTGTACATATACCATTTCTCTCATCCCTACCCCATTCCACTGAGGACCCTCCTCAATGGGATTGCTGGAATGCTCCATGGGATGGAATGTTCTGAGTCGTTGGAGAGACAGTGGTGGGGAATGCCTCTGGGTATTGCCCCCTCAACCAGGGCTCTTATAAGCTTTCTGACCCTCTTCTGCAAAGTTCCCTGAGCCATGGTGCGTGAGTTTTTAAGTCTGCTTCAGTGTTGAGCTCTTAGTAGACTCTGGATTTCTGCTTTCAAGTGACTATCATTGGTGTCTGTCTCCATCACCCTGGCACAGGTAGTCAGGATCTCCGTGGAAGCAGCACTCTTCCTCATCTTACCCCTTCCTCTGTGGTTTCATCTGAGCCATAGCTGATGTGTTAGGGGTGGTTCATCTCCTGTGAGGGAGTCAGCTATCAGTTCTGGTCTTGTTGGTGGAATTGGGTTGACCATGATTCTCACTACCTTCAGAAAAATAAAAACAGATTCTCCAACAGAGTGAAATCAGCGTAGGTTAAACAAGATAAGTATTATTAAATTGGCAAGATTATAATGGGTGTAGCCTCTCTTTAGGCCTATGGCTAGTTGAAGCTTCCCTTTTTGAGTCCTGTTTCTTGGTCTCTGTTGTGGTCAGCTTTCTATTTGCTGCGCAGAAAGAACCCAAACAAAAGTGGCTTGTGGAGGAGTGGGTTTATTTGGCTTATGGACTCCAGGGGAGACTCCATCCTGGCAGGGAAAACGATGGCATGAGCAGAGGGCTGGACATCACCTCCGCCACAGCACTGGAAACAGTGGCAGGAAGGTGTGCCAAATACTGGCAAGGGGAAGATGGTTTATAATCCCCATAATCCTGCCCCCAACAACACAGCTCCATTGAGGTTATAAAATCCAAACTGCCATCAGCTGAGGATCGATTACCCAGAATATATTCATTAGTTTGTGGGAGACACCTGGATAAAACCATGACAGTCTCCATAGGAATTTGGTTTGGATCCCAGTCCCAGCTAAGGGTTGCTTGCCATTGAGTGGATCTCTTAGCCAATCAGAAAACCCTTGATTACCCACCTAGATTGAGTGCCACTATTGCACATCTTGTCATGCTGGTCACTGTCCTAAAACAGTGACCCTGATTTCTCCCAACACTGTTGGCCAATTTTCCCTGGAAGCTCCTCTGGCACATTCCAGCACTATACAGGCTAAACATCCAGGAATTGGCTTCCTTCCAGATTCCAGGCGAGTCTCTTGATATTGTGTTATGGCAGCCTGTGGTGTCTTCAGCAACAGATCTTATTATTATTATTATTATTATTATTATTATTATTATTACCTCAGGTGAGTAATCAAGTGCTTTGACAGAAGTCTGTTTTGTTTGGGAATCCTTGTAGGTCTCTCTGATCAACAGCTCAATGTGTGTAGTAACCAATCTGGTTGTGGGATTTACAAGCCAGAGGCAGTTGTACTAGGGTTAGGCATCATCCCACCCTCTTCTGAGTCCTTTTACCAGGTGATACCTACTGTTCAAGAGCAATGATTCTATGGTACCAATTCATTTTGAATTTAGGTTTCTCTCTGTCCCCCATTCCCTACCCCAACCCCTTCCAACCCTATGATCTGTCTCTTGAGTTACATGTCAGGCTTTCTTGTTATTCAATTGAGTTGAACCTAATTAGGAGATGTATATGAGGGAGAATGTATGGCATTTGTTTTGCTGTTCTTCTGTGAGTTCCCTGAGTATGATCTGTTCCAAGTCCATCCACTTTCCTTCAAATTTCATTATGTCATTTTTCCTTACTGCTGAGTAGAATTCCCTGGTGTATATGTACCACAACTTTGATAGGTATTCATCCTGTGATGGGCTTCTAGGTTGATCCCATTTCTTAGCCACTGTGAATTGAACAGCTATAAACATGGTTGAGCAAATATTTCTGTATTGTGAAGAGAGGAGACTTTAGGATACATGCCTAGTAAAGGAATAGCTAGATCAGTTGTCAGTCTATTTTCATCTCTTTCAGGAGCCTCCACATTGATTTCCATATTGATTGTATTGTGAATTTGCTGTTATCTCTAAGAATTTTACTGTTAAAGAAATAACACCAAATGGAGATCAAGGGCTCTGTTTGGATCCTGATTTTAAAAGAGCACCATTAAAAGATCTTTTTCAAGTCAATCAGTGAAATTGTTTCTGTGAGGAAGATTTCTGTGAGGAAGATTGCATGGGCTAAGGATTTTTTTTCATTTTATTAAGTATGATGATGGTCATTTGTTTATATAGCAAGATGCTTTTAATTTTTTTTTTTTTTTTTTGTGGTGCTGAGGACCAAACCCAGGGCCTTGCGCTTGCTAGGCAAATGCTCATCCACTGAGCTAAATCCCCAACTTTTAATTTTTCTAAGGAGCTTTGCAAGGAAGAATTTAGAAGTAAATGCCATGATTCATAAACCCAACTTTCAAGTGGCTCAGAAAATACAGATACTGGAGGGCTATATACATAAATCATAGGTTAACACATGAGCAATCGCTGGCTCTTGGGGATGGGTATATAAGTATACATTAGTCTTTCAATTTTACTCTATGTTTAAACTTTTCACATGAACATAATCAAATTAAAATAAAAGCTCTTTCATCATTTATCCACCCAGTAGAGCTACAAGATTCCAAATGAGGACAAATCCTGAGACGTATGCTCTTCTGCATCCTTTCCTTTGTAAAGAATACAATTTCTGTCTAGTATCTGACTGTATCTTTCATACCAGGGGAATCATTTTGGTTTATCCACACATAGCTTTAGACACAGAAAAACTAATTCAGACCAAAGAGGAGATGCTTCTGAAGCTTTCCATTAGAGGATTGGATGATAACAGGGTCTTATTTCACAGAGCTAGATGTAGCACCCAGTCTTCTTGCCTGCTATATCCTTGATCTGCTAATGTACAGTGAAGGTATTCTCTCAATGGTTCTATCTCCCCATTGCCCTGCAGAGGAGCTTCCCCACCCTCTACTACTCATTCCTGTAATATCAGCCATTGAAGTGTTCAATCAGCTTCATTAAGTGACTAGTAT